>JASUUH010000039.1:0-277382 GCA_030449925.1 Citropsis articulata | reverse complement strand
GTGAGCTCCTTTAAACCTCTCCCCAACCCCGCTGGGACTAAAGGCTATAGGCCACCGCTGCTGACTATTTCCTGCTCTGCGCCTGGCTGGCATTTTTGCCATTTTAGGCGAGTGCCTCGACCTCAGCCTCCCACTGGGCACACGAGGACCTCGAAAGACTGCACTCCAATTCCGACGACCAGAGACCCAACGCCTCCCAACCCCCTCATGGGACCAAAGGCTATAGCCCACTGCCGGGCATGATTAATCTGACTGCCACTAAGCATGTCTTGCTATTTTAGGGCAGGCTTCCACGTAGCCTCCCATCACACACGAGGACCCTCAGAATACTGTCTATTTCCGCCGAACAGCCCAAACCCTCCCAACCTCCCTCAAGGATCTAAAGGCTATAGCCCACCGCCCAAGACTATTTCCGTGTCGCGCCTGGCATTTCTTACATTTTAGGCAGGCTTCGACTGTAGCTCCTCCCACCGGGCACACGAGGACCTCGAAGACTGTGACTCCATTTCTCGACGACTGTGAGCACCAACCCCTTCCCAACCTCATGGACTAAAGGCTATAGCCCACTGCCCTTGGTGACTATTTCACGCGCTGCCTGGCATTTCTTGTCATTTTAGTGGCAGGCCCGACCGAGCCTCCCATCGGGCACACGAGGACCCTCGAAAAGACCCAGTACCGATTTCACGCACCAGAGCCCTTAAACTCTCCTCCCCAACCCCATGGACCAAAGGCTTATAGACCACCGCCTCATGCGATTATTTCACGCTACCGGCTGATTTCTTGTTATTTTAGGCAGGTGCTCGATCGTAGCCTCCCACTAGGCACCCGAGGACCTCGAAAGACTGTACTCCATTTCACGACTCAGAGCCTCAAACCCCTCCCAACCCCTCAGGACCAGTATAGCCCACCGCCTCAAGCGATTATTTCACTCGCTGCGCCGCTACTGGGCATTTCTGCTATTTTAGGCGTGCTTCCACCAGAGCCTCCCATCGGGCACACGAGACCCTCAGAAGACTGACTCCATTTCCGCCGAATGTGAGCCCCTGGAAACCCTCCCAACCCCGGACCAGTTATAGCCCACCGCCCTCAAGGATTATTTTTCACTGCACTGGCCATTGGCATTTCTTTTTATTTTAGGCAGGCTTCGACTCAGTAGCCTCCCACTGGGCACACGAGGTCCCTCGAAAAGACTGTACTCCATTTCACGCCTGAGACCCGAACGCCTCCCAACCCTCATGGACCAGCAATATAGCCCACCGCCTCATGATTATTTCACGCGCTGCGCTGGGCATGTCGTGCCATTTTAGGGCAGGTTTGATCAGAGCCTCCCATCAAGGCACACGAGGACCTCGAAAAGACTCACCCATTTCCCGACGACTGTGAGCCC
Source organism: Citropsis articulata (assembly GCA_030449925.1). NCBI lineage: Eukaryota > Viridiplantae > Streptophyta > Magnoliopsida > Sapindales > Rutaceae > Citropsis > Citropsis articulata. The sequence continues at coordinate 275,995 of JASUUH010000039.1, read as the reverse complement.
CTGGAACCCCTCCCAACCCCCGTGGGACCAAAGGCTATAGTACACCGCCTTGCTGATTATTTCACGCCATGCTACTGGCATGTCTTTGCCATTTTAGGCAGGCTGACCGTAGCCTCCCACCTGGGCACACGAGGACCTCTGAAAGACTGTACCCATTTCTGACGATCAGAGCCCCCGAAACCCCCTCCCCAACCCCTTGGGACCAAAGGCTATAGCCCACCGGCCTCAGTGACTATTTCCTCTGTGTTGCGCTGGCTACATTTTCTTGCCATTTTAGGGCAGGCTCACCGTAGCCTCCCACCTGCACACGAGACCTCGAAAAGACTGTACTCATTTCTCGATGACTGAGCACCCAAACCCCTTCCCCAACCCCTCATGGAATAAAGGCTATAGCCCACCGGCCTGTGACTATTTCCACGCACAAGGCCATTGGCATTTCTTGTCATTTGTATGTGCCTCAGTAGCCTTCCCACGGGCACACGAGACCTCGAAAGATCGCAACCATTTCCACGCCCAGCCCCAGAAATTCTCTCCCAAACCCCTCATGGACCAAGGGCTCACACTGCCTGCATGATTATTTCACGCTACTGGCTGACATTTCTTGCCATTTTAGTAAGCAGGCCTGACCGAGCCTCCCACTGGGCACACGAGGACCTCAGAAGATTGTACCCATTTCCCACGCACTGTGAGTCTCCTCAAACCCGCCTCCCAATCCTCATGGACCAGGCATTATAGCCCACCGCCTCAAGCTGATTATTTCCGTGCTGCGCCATTGGTATTTCTTGACATTTTAGGCAGGCTCTACATTAGCCTCCCACGGGCACACGAGGACCCTCGAAAAGACTGCACCCATTTCCCACGCCTCCCAACCCCGCACTAAAGTGGCTATATCCCACCGGCCTTGGCGATTATTTGACGCGCCACGCGCTGGGCATTTCTTGCCATTTTAGGGTGCCTGACCAGCCTCCCATGGGGCACACGAGACCTCAAAAGACTGTACCGATTTCACGCCCAGAGCCCCAGAACTTCCTCCCCAACACCATGGACCAAAGGCTGCACTAACCGCCCCCATGATTATTTCACGCTACGCCACTGACATTTCTGTTATTTTAGGGCAGGCTTCGATCGTAGCCTCCCACTGGCACCCGAGGACCTCGAAAAGACTGTGTACCCATTTCTCGACGACTAGACCACTCCAAACCTGGCCCCCAACCCCTGACCAAAGGCTATAGCCCACCGGCCTCAAGCGATTATTTCACTGGCCAAGGCTGGCATTTCTTGTTATTTTAGGCAGGCTTCGACTGTAGCCTCCCACTGGGCACACGAGGACCTCAGAAGACTGTACCCATTTCCGCTCACGAACAGAGCCCCGAACCCTCCCAACCCCCATGGAGCAAAGGCTATAGCCCACCTGGCCCAAAGTGACTATTTCCTGTGCGCTACTGGCATGTTGCTATTTTAGGGCAGGTTTCTGATCAGTAGCCTCCCATCGGGCACACGAGACCCCTCGAAAAGACTGTACCCATTTCCACGACCAGAGCCTCAAACCCTCTCCCCAACCCCCGTGGACCAAAGGCTATAGCCCACTGCCTCATGACTATTTCACGCTGCCATGCGCCACCTGGGCATTTCTTGCCATTTTCGCAGTGCTTCGATCGTAGCCTCCCACTGGGCACACGAGGACCTCCAGAAGACTGTACTCCATTTCACGACTGTAGCCCCTTCAAACCGCCTCCCCAACCCCTCATGGACCAAAGGCTATAGCCCACCGCCTCGTGATTATTTCACTGTGGCGCCATGGGCATTTCTCATATTTTAGGTGCCTCGACCGTAGCCTCCCACCTGGGCACACAAGGACCTCAGAAGACTGTACCCATTTCCACGACTCAGAGCCCCAAACCCCTCCCCAACCCCTCAAGGACTAGCTATAGGCCCACCGCCTGTTGACTATTTCCGTGTGCCTACTGGCATTTCTATTATTTTAGGCAGGCTCACCGTAGCCTCCCACTGGGCACACGAGGACCCTCAAAGACTGCACCCACCTGACCACTGAGACCCCAACGCCTCCCCAACCCTCTGGACCAAAGGCTATAGCCCACTGCCTCGGCGATTAATTTCACGCTATTACTGGCCTGGGCATGTCTTGCCATTTTAGTATGTGCTTCCTGATCAGAGCCTCCCACTTCGTGACGAGGACCTCAGAAGATCAGACTCCATTTCGCACGACTGTGAGCCCCTCAAACCCCCCTCCCCAACCCCGTGGACTAAAGGCTATAGCCCACAGCGCCTCAATATTTCCGTGTGTCACTGGTATTTCTTGCCATTTTCTGACTGTAGCCTTCCAATCGGGCACACGAGGACCCTCGAAAAGACTGCATCCATTTCCGACGCACTGTGAGCTCCCAAACCCCATCCCCAACCCCTGTGGACCAGGCTATAGCCCACCGGCCTCATGATTATTTCACGCTGCTGTCTCACTGGCATTTCTTTCTATTTTATGTGCTTCCGACCGTAGCCTCCCATCGGGCACATGAGGACCCTCAGAAAGACTATACCCATTTCCGACCCACTGAGCCCCAAACCGCCTCCCCAACCCCTCATGGACTTAAAGGCTATAGCCCACCGCCTGCTGATTATTTCACGCTGCGTACCACTGGCATTTCTTGTCATTTTAGGGCAGGCCTCTGACCGTAGCCTCCCACGGGGCACACGAGGACCCTCGAAAAGACTGTACCCATTTAAGACGCCCAGAGCACCCGAACTACCCTCCCCAAACCCAAGGACCAGTTATAACCCACCGCCCTTGGGCGATTATTTCATACCACGCTGGCATGTCTTGCCATTTTAGAGCAGGCTTCTGACCATAGCCTCCCACTGGGCACACGAGGACCCTTGAAAAGACCGTACCCATTTCTGACGACCATAGCCTCCGAAACCCCCTCCCCAACCCTAGCGGACCAAAGGCTATAGCCCACCGGCCTCGGTGACTATTTCACGCGCCACTGCCAAGTATTTCTTGCCATTTTACAGCAGGATTCTGACCATAGCCTCCCACTGGGCACCCGAGGACCCTCGAAAAGACTGTACCCATTTTTGACGACCAGAGACCCCGAAACACCTTCCCCAACCCCCGCGGACCAAAGGCTATAGCCCACCGGCCTGCTGACTTATTTAACGTATACACTGGCTACTGGGCATTTCTTGCCATTTTGGCATGTGCTTCTGATCAGAGCCCCCCACTGGGCACACGAGACCTCGAAAAGACTGCACCCATTTCCTGACGACTGAGCACCAAACCCCTCCCCCAACCCCAAGGGACTAGTTATAGCCCACCGGCCCTATGACTATTTCACGCCTGCGCTCACTGGCATTTCTTGTCATTTAGGCAGGCCTCCTGATCAGAGCCTCCGACGGGCACACGAGGACCTCGAAAAGACTGCACCCATTTCCGACGCCCAGAGCCCTGTAACTTCCTTCCCAACCCTCATGGACCAAAGGCTCTAGGCCACCGCCCCATGATTATTTCACGCGCTGCGCTACTGGCATGTTCTTGCCATTTTTAGTGTGCTTCCTGACTGTAGCCTCCCACTGGGTACACGAGGACCTTCAAAAGACTGTACCCATTTCACCACTGTGAGCCCCCAAACCCCTCCCCAACCCCTGGACTAGCACATAGCCCACCGCCTCGCATGACTATTTCACGCGCTGCGCCACTGGGCATTTCTTGCCATTTTCGGGCAGGCTTCTGATCGTAGCCTCCCACTGGGCACACGAGGACCCTCGAAAAGACCGTACCCATTTCTGATGACCAGAGCACCCGAAACCCCTTCCCCAACCCCCGCGGAATAAAGGTTATAGCCCACCGGCCTCGGTGACTATTTCACGCGCTGCGCCTCTGGGCATTTCTTGTCATTTTAGGGCAGGCCTCTGACCGTAGCCTCCCACGGGGCACACGAGGACCTTCGAAAAGACTGTACCGATTTCCGACGACCAGAGCCCCCGAAACCCCCTCCCCAACCCCCGCGGACCAAAGGCTATAGTCCACCGCCACAAGGACTATTTCCTGCTCTGCCTGGCATTTCTTGCCATTTAGGGCAGGCTCTGACCAGTAGCCTCCCATCGGGCACACGAGGACCTCGAAAAGACTGTACCCAATTCCGACGCACCAGAGACCCCAACGCCCCTCCCAACCCTCATGGACCAAAGGCTATAGCCCACCGCCTCGGCGATTAATTCACGCTACTGCGCCATTGGCATTTCTTGCCATTTTAGGGCATGCCTCTGACCGTAGCCTCCCCCCGCGCACACGAGGACCTCAGAAGACTGTACCCATTTCCGCTGAACAAAGCCCCCCAAACCCCCTCCCAACCCCTCGGACTAAAGGCTATAGCCCACCGTGCCTCAGCTGACTATTTCCTGCTGCCACTGGTATTTCTTGCCATTTTAGGTGGCTTCTGACCAGTAGCCCCCCACTGGGCACACGAGGACCTCAAAAGACTGCACTCATTTCCGACGACCAGAGCACCAAACCCTTCCCAACCCCTCATGCGAAAGGCTATAGCCCACCGCCCTATGACTATTTCACGCCACAAGGTATTTTTGTCATTTTAGGGCAGGCCTCTGATCAGAGCCTCCCACGGGCACACGAGACCCTCGAAAAGACTGTACGATTTCACGCCGAACAGAGCCCCCAACTTCCTCCCTAACCCCGCGGGACCAAAGGCTCTAGACCACCTGCCCCCATGCTGACTATTTCACGCTGCTACTGCTGGACATTTCTCATTATTTAGGCAGGCTTCCGATCGTGAGCCTCCCACTCAAGTACACGAGGACCCTCAGAAGACTGTACCCATTTCCACGACCAGAGTCTCAAACCCCTCCCCAACCCCTGTGGGACTAGCAGTATAGCCCACCTGCCCTTACGACTATTTCACGTGTTGCCACCTGGGCATTTCTTGCTATTTAGGGCTCAATCAGAGGCCTCCCACCCAAGCACACGAGGACCCTCAGAAGACTGTACCCATTCCTACTTGACCCGAGCCCCTTGAAACCCCCCCCCCCTCCCCAACCCCTGCAGGGACCAAAGGCTCAGACTATTTCCGTGCGCTTGGCATTTCTTGCTATTTTAGGGCAGGCTTCGACCAGAGCCTCCCCATCAAGTACACGAGGACCTCGAAAAGACTGTACCCATTTCCACGCCTGCAGACCCGAACGCCTCCCAACCCCTCATGGACCAGTTACTATAGCCCACCGCCCCATGACTATTTCACGCGCGCCACACTGGGCATGTCGTGCCATTTTAGGCAGGCTTCGAATCGTAGCCTCCCACCAAGCACACGAGGACCTCGAAAAAGACTGTACCCACTCCGACGCACTGAGCCCCCAAACCCCTCCCCAACCCCTGTGGGACCAAAGGCTATAGCCCACTGCCCTCGGGCTGATTATTTCACGTGACAAGGCCATGGCATTTCTGTTATTTTAGGGCGGTGCCTGACCGTAGCCTCCCATTGGGCACACGAGGACCCTCAAAAAGACTGTACCCATTTCCGACGACCAGAGCCCCCGAAACCGCCTCCCCAACCCCCGCGGACCAAAGGCTATAGCCCACCGGCCTCAAAGCGACTTATTTCATCACAAGGCTGGCATTTCTTTATTTTAGGCAGGCCTCGACCGCAGCCTCCCATCAAGTACACATGAGGACCTCATAAAGACTATACCCATTTCCACTTCACTGCAGAGCCCCCAAACCGCCTCCACAACCCCTCATGATTTAAAGGCTATAGCCCACTGCCTCAAAGTGATTATTTCCTGCGCTACTGGCATTTCTTGCCATTTTAGGGCAGGCCTCGACTGTAGCCTCCCACTGGCACACGAGGACCTCGAAAAGACTGTACCCATTTCCGACGCACCAGAGCACCCAAACCCCTCCCCAACCTCATGGGACTAAAGGCTTATAGCCCAACCGGCCTCAAGGATTATTTCCACGCGTGCGCCTATTGGCATTTCTTGTCATTTTAGTGGCAGCTCTGATCAGAGCCTCCCACCTGGGCACACGAGGACCCTCGAAAAGACTGCAGAACCATTTCCGACGCCCACTGTGACACCTAAACCCCTTCCCAAACCCCTCATGGGACTGATGAAGCTTATAGCCCACCGCCTCATGACTATTTCACGCGCTGCGCCATACTGGCATTTTTGTCATTTTAGGCAGGCTTCTGACCAGTAGCCTCCCACGGGCACACGAGGACCCTCAGAAGATTGTACCCATTTCACGACCAGAGCCCCAAACCCGCCTCCCCAATCCCCTCATGACTAAAGGCTATAGCCCACCGGCCTGTGACTATTTCCTGTGGCGTCATTGGTATTTCTTGACATTTTAGGCAGGCCTACATTAGCCTCCCACGGGCACACGAGGACCTCGAAAAGACTGTACTCCATTTCCGACGCCTCCCCAACCCCTGCACCAGCTATATCCCACCGGGCCTGCCGCTGATTATTTGACGCCACTGGCCACTGGCATTTCTTGCCATTTTAGGGCAGGCCTGACTGTAGCCTCCCACGGGCACACGAGGACCCTCGAAAAGACTGTACTGATTTCACGCCTAGAGCCCTTCAACTCCCCTCCCCAACACCATGGACCAAAGGCTCTAGACCACCGCCCGGCGATTATTTCTACGCGCCAAGCTACTTGGACATTTCTTGTTATTTTATGTGCTTGATCGTAGCCTCCCACTGGGCACCCGAGGACCCTCGAAGACTGTACCCATTTCTCACGCACCAGAGCCCCTAAACCCTCCCAACCCCGTGACCAAAGGCTATAGCCCACCGCCTCAAGGATTATTTCACTCTGCTGGCCAGGCATTTCTGTTATTTTAGGGCAGGCTCGGGATCAGTAGCCTCCCACTGGGCATACACGAGGACCTCAGAAGACTGCACTCCATTTCCACGAACAGAGCCCCAAACCCCTCCCCAACCCCCAAGTGAGTAAAGGCTATAGCCCACCGGCCTCATGATTATTTCCTGTGTTGCGCCACTGGCATGTCAGGCCATTTTAGTGGTGCTTCGACCGAGCCTCCCACTGGGCACACGAGGACCTCGAAAAGACTGTACCCATTTCCGACGACACTGAGCCCTCAAACCCCTCCCAACCCCTGTGGGACCAGTATTATAGCCCACCGCCCCATGATTATTTCACGCTACTGCCTACTGGGCATTTCTGTTATTTTAGGGCAGGCCTCTTACAGTAGCCTCCAACTGTACACACGAGGACCCTCGAAAAGACTGAACCCATTTCCACGCCTGAGACCCGAACGCCTCCCCAACCCTCAAGGACCAAAGGCTATAGCCCACCGCCCTCATGATTATTTCATGCCATGCGCCATGGCATGTCTGTTATTTTAGGGCAGGTGCTTCTGACCAGAGCCTCCCACTGGGCACACATGAGGACCTCAGAAGACTATACCCATTTCCGACGACCAGAGCCCCCGAAACCCCCTCCCAACCTCATGGGATTTAAAGGCTATAGCCCACCGGCCTCGTGATTATTTCTGGTTGCGCCACTACTGGCATTTCTTTGCCATTTTAGGCAGGTGACTTGACTGTAGCCTCCCATCGGGCACACGAGGACCCTCAGAAGACTGTACCCATTTCACGCACTGTGAGCCCCAAACCCTTCCCCAACCTCATGGACTAAAGGCTATAGCCCACCGCCCCGATTATTTGACGCGCCACTGGCTAAGCATTTCTTGCCATTTTAGGCAGTGCTTGATCAGAACCCCCCACTGGCACACGAGGACCCTCGAAAAGACTCAGACCCATTTCACGACCAGAGCACCAAACCCTTCCCCAACCCCTGGAATAAAGGTTATAGCCCACTGCCATTATTTCCACGCAAGGCCATTGGCATTTCTTGTCATTTTAGGGCAGGCCTCGACAGTAGCTCTCCCACGGGCACACGAGGACCCTCGAAAAGACTGCACCCATTTCTCGACGCACTGAGCACCAAACCCCTTCCCAACCGCCAAGTAAAGGCTATAGCCCACCGGCCCCATGACTATTTCACGCGCTGCGCTCACTGGCATGTCTTGTCATTTTAGGCAGGCCTGACCAGTAGCCTCCCACACTGGGCACACGAGGACCCTCAGAAGACTGTACCCATTTCCGACGACCAGTGAGCCCCAAACCCCTCCCAACTCTCATGACCAAAGGCTATAGCCCACCGGCTCTGACTATTTCCACTGCGCCACTGGGAATTTCTTGCTATTTAGTATGTGCCTGACCGTAGCCTCCCACCGGGCACACGAGGACCTCAAAAGACTGCACCCATTTCCACGACTGCAGACCCAAACACCTTCCCCAACCCTCATGGGACCAGGCTATAGCCCACCGCCATGACGATTATTTGACGCTACTGCATTTCTTGCCATTTTAGGGCAGGCTCTGACTGTAGCTCCCCATCGGGCACACGAGGACCTCAAAAGACTGCACTCCATTTCCGACGACTGAGCACCAAACCCTTCCCAACCCCGCTGAATAAAGGTTATAGCCCACCGCGCTGATCATTTCACGCTGCGCTGCTGGGCATTTCTTGTCATTTTAGGGCAGACCTCTGACCATAGCCTCCCACGGGGCACACGAGGGCCCTCGAAAAGACTGCACTCCATTTCCGACGCACTGTGAGCCCCAACTTCCTCCCAAACCCTCATGGAATAAAGGCTCTAGGCCACCGCCTCATGGATTATTTCCACGCGCGTCACTGTACATTTCTTGCCATTGTAGGGCAGGCTCCTGATCAGAGCCTCCCACTGGGCACACGAGGACCCTCAGAAGATTGTACCCATTTCCACGCCCAGAGCCCTGTAACTTCCTCCCAACCCCTCATGACCAAAGGCTCTAGACCACCGCCTTGGCGATTATTTCACGCGCCATTGCGCCTGGACATTTTTTTGCTATTTTAGGGCAGGCTTGATCAGAGGCTCCCACTGGTCACCCGAGGACCCTCGAAAAGACTGTACCCATTTCCGCCAACCAGCGCCCCCGAAACCCCCCCCAACCCCCGTGGACCAACGGCTATAGCCCACCGCCTTGACTATTTCCTGTGTTGGCCATTGGCATTTCTTGCCATTTTAGGGCAGGCTTCTGACCGTAGCCTCCCACTGGGCACACGAGTCCCCTCAAAAAGACTGGACTCATTTCCCACGACCAGAGCCCCCAAACCTCTCCCAACCCCGTGGACTAAAGGTTATAGCCCACCGCCTCATGATTATTTCACGCGCTGCACTGGCATTTCTTGTTATTTTAGGCGTGCTTCCACTGTAGCCTCCCACTGGCACACGAGGACCCTCAGAAGACTATACCCATTTCGCCGACTGTGAGCCCCGAAAGCCCCTCCCAACCCCAAGGACTAAAGGCTATAGCCCACCGGCCTCGTGACTATTTCCGTGCTGCTCACTGGCATTTCTTGCCATTTTGTGCAAAGGCCCGACCAGAGCCTCCCACTGGGCACACGAGGACCCTCAGAAGACTGTACCCATTTCCGTCGACCAGAGCCCCGAAGCTCCTCCCCAACCCCTGCTGACTAAAGGCTATAGCCCACCGCCTCAAGTGACTATTTCCTGTGGGCCACTGGCATTTCTTGCCATTTTAGGGCAGGCCTCTGACCGTATCCTCCCACTGGGCACACGAGGACCCTCGAAAAGACTGTACCCATTTTTGACGACCAGAGACCCCGAAACACCTTCCCCAACCCCCGCGGACCAAAGGCTATAGCCCACCGGCCTCGGCGACTATTTGACGCGCTACGCCGCTGGGCATTTCTTGCCATTTTAGGGCAGGCTTCTAACCGTAGCCCCCCACTGGGCACACGAGGACCCTCGAAAAGACAGTACCCATTTCTGACTTCCAGAGCACCCGAAACCCCCTCCCCAACCCCAGCGGACCAAAGGCTATAGCCCACCGGCCTCGGTGACTATTTCACGCGCTGCGCCGCTGGGTATTTCTTGTCATTTTAGGGCAGGCCTCTGACCGTAGCCTCCCACGGGGCACACGAGGACCCTCGAAAAGACTGTACCCATTTCCGACGCCTGCAGCCCCTAACTTCCTCCGCAACCCTCATGACCAAAGGCTCTAGGCCACCGGCCTCGGCGACTATTTCACGCGCTGCGCCGCTGGATATTTCTTGTCATTTTAGGGCAGGCCTCTGACCGTATCCTCCCACTGGGCACACGAGGACCCTCGAAAAGACTGTACCCATTTCCGACGCCCAAAGCCCCCGAACGCCCCTCCCCAGCCCCCGCGGACCAAAGGCTATAGCCCACCTGCTCCCCATGACTATTTCACGCGGCTGCGCCATTGGTATGTCTTGTCATTTTAGGCAGGCTCGACAGTAGCTCTCCCACTGGGCACACGAGGACCTCAGAAGACTGTACCCATTTCCAACCCACTGTGAGCCTCAAACCCGCACCCCAATCCCCGCGGACCAAAGGCTATAGCCCACCAGCCTCAGTGACTATTTCCCGTGCTGCGCCGCTGGGTATTTCTTGACATTTTAGCGCAGGCCTCTGACCGTAGCCTCCCACTGGGCACACGAGGACCCTCGAAAAGACTGTACCCATTTCCGACGCCAAGAGCCCCCGAACGCCCCTCCCCAGCCCCCGCGGACCAAAGGCTATAGCCCACCGGCCTCGGCGACTATTTCACGCGCTGCGCCATTGGCATGTCTTCATATTTACAGTGCTCATCAGAGCCTCCCACTGGGCACACAAGGACCCTCGAAAAGACTGTACCCATTTCCCACGACCAGAGCCCCTAAACCCCTCCCCAACCCCCGTGGACCAAAGGCTATAGCCCACCGGCCTCGGTGACTATTTCACGCGCTGCGCCGCTGGGTATTTCTTCCCATTTTAAAGCAGGATTCTGACCATAGCCTCCCACAGCGCACACAAGGACCCTCGAAAATACTGTACCCATTTTCGAGGACCAGAGCCTCCTAAACCCCCTCTCCAACCCTCGCGGACCAAAGGCTATAGCCCACCGGCCTCGGTGACTATTTCCCGCGCTGCGCAGCTGGGCATTTCTTGCCATTTTAGGGCAGCCCTCTGACCGTAGCCTCCCACTGGGTACACGAGGACCCTCGAAAAGACTGTACCCATTTCGGACGCCCAGAGCCCCCGAACTCCCCTCCCCAACCCCTCATGACCTGGCTATAGCCCACCGCCTAGGCGATTATTTCAGCGCCACGCTGCTAATCATGTTCTTACATTTTAGGGCAGGCTTCAGATCAGAGCCTCCCACTGGGCACACGAGACCCTCGAAAAGACTGTACTCTATTTCCGACGAGCAGAGCTCTCAAACACCTTCCCCAACCCTCATGACTAAAGGCTATAGCCCACCGCCTCGATTATTTGACGCGCCACGCTGGCATTTCTTGGCATTTTAGGCAGGCTTGACCAGAGCCCCCCATGCACACGAGGACCTCGAAAAGACTGCACTCCATTTCGACCAGAGCACTGGAAACCCTCCCAACCCTCATGATCAGTTATAGCCCACCGCCTGTGACTATTTCACGCGCGCTTGGGCATTTCTTGTCATTTTAGGGCAGGCCTCTGATCAGAGCCTCCCATGGGCACACGAGGACCCTCGAAAAGATTGTACCCAACGCCTCCCAACCCCCGCAGACCAAAGGCTATAGCCCACCGGCCTCGGCGATTATTTCACGCGCCACTGGCATTTTTGCCATTTTAGGCAGGCCTGAACGTAGCCTCCCATCACGCTGAGGACCCTCGAAAGGTTGTACCCATTTCGACGACCAGAGACCCCCAAACCCCCAACCCCTCATGACCAAAGGCTATAGCCCACCGCCTCTGACTATTTCCTGTTGCGCCACTGGCATTTCTTGCCATTTTAGGCAGTGCTCTGACCGAGCCTCCCACTGGGCACACGAGACCTCGAAAAGACTGTACCCATTTCCGACGCCCAAAGCCCCTTTAACGCCCCTCCTCAACCCCTCATGACCAAAGGCTATAGCCCACCGCCCTCATGACTATTTCACGCGGCCTGGCCACTGGCATGTCTTGGCATTTTAGGGCAAGCTTGACCAGAGCCTCCCAATGGGCACACGAGGACCCTCAAAAGACTCACAGATTTCCGACGCCAGAGCCCTGTAACTTTCTCCCAACCCCTGTGGACCAGGCTATAGCCCACCGCCTCATGATTATTTCACGCGCTGTCACTGGGTATTTCTTACTATTTTAGGGCAGGCTTGATCAGTAGCCTCCCACTGGGCACACGAGACCCTCGAAAAGACTGTACCCATTTCCCACCCTGTGAGCCCTGTAACTTCCTCCCAACCTCATGACCAAAGGCTCTAGGCCACCGCCTCGGCGATTATTTCACGCGCGCGCCGCTTAGACATTTCTTGCTATTTTAGGGCAGGCTTGACCGTAGAGCCTCCCACAGGGCACACCAGGACCCTCAGAAGACTGCACCCATTTCCGACGACTGAGCCCTCAAACCCGCCTCCCAATCCCTCATGGGACCAAAGGCTAGCCCACCGGCCTCAAGTGACTATTTCCTGCTGCGCCATTGGTATTTCTTGACATTTTAGGGCAGGCCTCGACCAGAGCCTCCCATCACACGAGGACCTCAAAAGACTGTACCCATTTCCGACGCCCAGAGGCCCCGAACGCCCCTCCCCACCCCTCATGACCAGGCTATAGCCCACCGCCTCGGCGATTATTTCACGCTGCGCCAAGCAGGGCATGTCATGTTATTTTAAGTGCTCGACTGTAGCCTCCCATCGGGCACGCAAGGACCCTCGAAAAGACTCTACCCATTTCAGAAGACCAGAGCCCCTAAACCCCCGCCCCAACCTCATGACAGTTATTATAGCCCACCGCCTATATTATTTCACGCGCTGCGCCGCTGGGTTTTTCTTGCCATTTTAAAGCAGGATTCTGACCATAGCCTCCCACCGGGCAGCCGAGGACCCTCGAAAAGACTGTACCCATTTTCGACGCCCCTCCCCAACCCCCGCAGACCAAAGGCTATAGCCCACCGGCCTCGGCAACTATTTCACGCGCTGCGCCTGCTGGATATTTCACTATTTTAGGGCAGGCTTGACCGTAGCCTCCCATCGGGCACACGAGGACCCTCAGAAGACTGCACTCCATTTCCACCACCAGAGCCCTCAAACCCCCCAACCCTCAAGGACTAAAGGCTATAGCCCACCTGCCTTGGATTATTTCCGTGTCCATTGGCATTTCTTGCCATTTTAGGCAGGCCTCTGATCAGTAGCCTCCCACTGGGACACGAGGACCTCGAAAAGACTGTACCCATTTCCCGACGCCCAGACCCCGAACGCCTCCCAACCCTCATGACCAAAGGTTATAGCCCACCGCCTCGGCGACTATTTCACGCTGCGCCATGGTATTTCTTGTTATTTTAGGGCAGGCTTGATCAGTAGCCTCCCACCGGCACACGAGACCCTCGAAAAGACTGCACCCATTTCCACGCCCAGAGCCTCAGAACTTCCTCCCCAACCTCATGACTAAATGCTCTCGCCACCGCCCTAAGACTATTTGACGCGCTGCGCCGCAGGACATTTCTTGCCATTTTAGGCAGGCTTCTGACCGAGCCTCCCATCACACGAGGACCCACGAAAAGACTGTACGCATTTTCGACGACCGTAACCTCCTAAACCCCTCCCAACCCTCAAGGACTGGGGCACATAGCCCACTGCCCTTTGGTGACTATTTCCTGCGCGCTACACTGGCATTTCACATTTTAGGCAGTGCCTGACCGTAGCCTCCCACTCGGCACACGAGGACCCTCGAAGGACTGTACCCATTCTCGACAAGAGCCCCTAAACCCCTCCCCAACCCTGGACCAAAGGCACAGCCCACCAGCCTTGGTGACTATTTCTGGCCATGCAGGCATTTCTTGCCATTTTAGGAAGCCTCTGACCGTAGCCTCCCATCGGGTACACGAGACCTCAAAAGACTGTACCCATTTCGACGCCCAGAGCCCCGAACTCCCTCCCATCCTCATGGACCAAAGGCTATACATGATTATTTCACGCAGCCATTGATATTTCTTGTCATTTTAGGGCAGGCCTCTGACCGTATCCTCCCATTGGGCACACGAGGACCCTCGAAAGGCTGTACCCATTTCACGCCCAGAGCTCCCGAACGCCCTCCTCCCCTCATGACCAAAGGCACAGCCCACCGGCCCTGACTTATTTCACGCTGCCACTGGTATGTCTTGTCATTTGAGGTCTGGCTACCGACCGTAGCCTCCCACTGGGCACACGAGGACCCTCAGAAGACTGTACCCATTTCCAACCACTGAGCCCTCAAACCCGCACCCCAATCCCCGCGGACCAAAGGCTATAGCCCACCAGCCTCAGTGACTATTTCCCGTGCTGCGCCGCTGGGTATTTCTTGACATTTTAGGGCAGGCCTCTGACCGTAGCCTCCCACTGGGCACACGAGGACCCTCGAAAAGACTGTACCCATTTCCGACGCCCAGAGCCCCCGAACGCCCCACCCCAACCCCCGCGGACCAAAGGCTATAGCCCACTGCCTTGCATGATTATTTCACGCCATTGGCATGTCTTGCCATTTTAAGGCAGGCTTCTGACCGTAGCCTCCCACTGGGCACGCAAGGACCCTCGAAAAGACTGTACCCATTTCCGACGACCAGAGCCCCTAAACCCCCTCCCCAACCCCCGCGGACCAAAGGCTATAGCCCACCGGCCTCGGTGACTATTTCACGCGCTGCGCCGCTGGGTATTTCTTCCCATTTTAAAGCAGGATTCTGACCATAGCCTCCCACTGGGCACACGAGGACCCTCGAAAATACTGTACCCATTTTCAAGGACCAGAGCCTCCTAAACCCCCTCTCCAACCCCCGCGGACCAAAGGCTATAGCCCACCGGCCTCGGTGACTATTTCCGTGATCATGAGCTGGTCATTTCTTGCCATTTTAGGGCAGCCCTCGACCAGAGCCTCCCACCGGGTACACGAGACCCTCGAAAGACTGTACCCATTTCGACGCCTGAGCACCCGAACTCCCTCCCCAACCCTCGCTGACCTGGCTATAGCCCACCGCCTAGGCGATTATTTCAGTGCGCACGCTTAATCATGACTTTCACATTTTAGGGCAGGTTTGATCAGCCTCCCATCTGGCACATGAGACCCTCGAAAAGGTTGTACCCATTTCCGACGAGCAGAGCAATCGAAACCCCTCCCCAACCCCCGCGACTAGTATATAGCCCACCGCCCTTGGATTATTTCACGCTGCGCCATGCTTGGCATTTCTTGTCATTTTAGGGCAGGCCTCTGATCAGTAGCCTCCCACGGGCACACGAGACCTCGAAAAGACTGTACCCATTTCCGACGCCCCTCCCCAACCCCCTGCAGCACCAGGCCATAGCCCACCGCCTCGGGCGATTATTTCACGCGGCTAAGCATTTCTGCCATTTTAGGGCAGGCCCTGAACGAGCCTCCCACTGGCACGCTGAGGACCTCGAAAGGCTGTACCCATTTCCGACGCCCAGAGTCTCCAGAACTTTCTCCCAACCCCTGTGGACCAGCTATAGCCCACCGGCCCATGGCTGATTATTTCACGCACAAGGCCACTGGGTATTTTTGCTATTTTTGGCAGGCTTCTGATCGTAGCCTCCCACTGGGCACACGAGGACCCTCGAAAAGACTGTACCCATTTCTGACACCCAGAGCCCCAGAACTTCCCTCCCAACCTCAAGGACTGAAAAGGCTCTAGGCCACCGCCTCGGCGATTATTTCACGCGCCATGCCGCTTAGACATTTCTTCATTTTAGGGCAGGCTTCTGACCGTAGCCTCCCACTGGGCACACGAGACCCTCAGAAGACTGCACCCATTTCCGACGACCAGAGCCTCAAACCCGCCTCCCAATCCTCATGGACCAAAGGCTATAGCCCACCGCCTCAAAGTGACTATTTCCGTGTTGCGCCTGGTATTTCTTGACATTTTAGGCAGGCCTCTGACCGTAGCCTCCCACTGGGCACACGAGGACCCTCAAAAGACTGTACCCATTTCCGACGCCCAGAGGCCCCAACGCCTCCCCAACCCTCATGACCAAAGGCTATAGCCCACTGCCTCGGCGATTATTTCACGCTGCGCCAGTAGGCATGTCATGCCATTTTAAGGCAGTGCTTCGACCAGAGCCTCCCACCGGGCACGCATGACCTCGAAAAGACTCTACCCATTTCTCAAGACCAGAGCCCCTAAACCCTCCCCCAACCCCTCATGGACTAGTTATAGCCCACCGCCTGTGGTTATTTCACGCGCTGCTACTGGTTTTTCTTGCCATTTTAAAGCAGGATTCTGACCATAGCCTCCCACCGGGCAGCCGAGGACCCTCGAAAAGACTGTACCCATTTTCGACGCCCCTCCCCAACCCCCGCAGACCAAAGGCTATAGCCCACCGGCCTCGGCAACTATTTCACGCGCTGCGCCGCTGGACATTTCTTACCATTTTAGGGCAGGCTTCTGACCGTAGCCTCCCACTGGGCACACGAGGACCCTCGTAAAGACTGTACCCATTTCCGACTCACCAGAGCCTCAAACCCCCCAACCCTCATGACCAAAGGCTATAGCCCACCGGCCTCAAGTGACTATTTCCTGTGCTGCGCCACTGGCATTTCTTGCCATTTTAGGGCAGGCCTCTGATCAGAGCCTCCCACTGGGACACGAGGACCCCGAAAAGACTGTACCATTTCCACGCCCAGAGACCCCGAACGCCTCCCAACCCCTCATGGGACCAAAGGCTATAGCCCACTGCCCCATGATTATTTCACGCACTGGCCATTGGTATTTCTTGTTATTTTAGTAGGCTTGATCGAGCCTCCCACTGGCACACGAGGACCCTCAAAAGACTGTACCCATTTCCGACGCCCAGAGCCTCGTAACTTCCTCCCAACCCCTCATGACTAAATGCTCGCCACCGCCTGCAACTATTTGACGCGGCTGCCGCTTGACATTTCTTGCCATTTTAGGGCAGTGCTTCTGACCGTAGCCTCCCATCAAGCACACGAGGACCCTCAAAAGACTGTACCCATTTTCACGACCAGTAACCTCCTAAACCCCTCCCCAACCTCATGGGACCAAAGTTATAGCCCACCGCCTCGGTGACTATTTCCTCAAGGCTGCATGGGCATTTCTTGCCATTTTAGGGCAGGCTTCTGACCGTAGCCTCCCACTCGGCACACGAGGACCCTCGAAAGGACTGTACCCATTCTCGACGACAAGAGCCCCCTAAACCCCCTCCCCAACCCCCGTGGACCAAAGGCAATAGCCCACCAGCCTCGGTGACTATTTCCCGCGCTGCGCAGCTCGGCATTTCTTGCCATTTTAGGGAAGCCTCGACCAGTAGCCTCCCACCGGGTACACACGAGACCCTCGAAAGACTGTACCCATTTCGGACGCCCAGAGCCCCCGAACTCCCCTCCCCATCCCCCGCGGACCAAAGGCTATAACCCACCAGCCTTGGCGACTTATTTCACGCTGCCACTACTGGCAAGCATGTCTTGCCATTTTAGCAGGCTTGACCATAGCCTCCCACTGGGCACACGAGACCTCGAAAAGACTGCACTATTTCTACGACCAGAGCCCCTCAAACCCCTGCCCAACCCCTCATGGACAAAGGCTATAGCCCACCCGCCTCGGCGATTATTTGACTCTGCGCCGCTGGGCATTTATTGTCATTTTAGGGCAGGCCTCTGACCGTAGCCTCCCATGGGGCACACGAGGACCCTCGAAAAGACTGTACCCATTTCCGACGGCCCTCCCCAACCCCCGCAGACCGAAGGCTATATCGCACCGGCCTCGGCGACTATTTCACGCGCTGTGCCGCTTGGCATTTCTTGCCATTTTAGGGCAGGCCCTGACCGTAGCCTCCCACTGGGCACGCGAGGACCCTCGAAAAGACTGTACCCATTTCCAACACCCAGAGCCCCCGAACGCCCCTCCCCAACCCCCGCGGGCCAAAGGCTATAGCCCACCGGCCTCGGCGACTATTTCACGCGTCACTGGCTGGACATTTCTTGCCATTTTAGGGCAGGCTTCTAACCGTAATCTCCCATTGGGCACATGAGGACCCTCGTAAAGACTGTGACCATTTCCGACGACCAGAGCCCCCGAAACCCCCTCCCCAACACCCGCGGACCAAAGGCTATAACCCCCGGCCCAAGTGACTATTTCCGTAAGGCGTCATGGCATTTCTTGCCATTTTAGGGCAGGCCTCTGACCGTATCCTCCCACTGGGCACACGAGGACCCTCGGAAAGCCTGTACCCATTTCCGATGCCCAGAGCCCTAGAACTTCCCTCCCCAACCACCGCGGACCAAAGGCTATAGCCTACCGGCCTCGGCGACTATTTCACGCCATGGCCATGGCATGTCTTGCCATTTTAGGGCAGGCTTCTGACCGTAGCCTCCCACTGGCCACATGAGGACCCTCGAAAAGACTGTACCCATTTCTGAAGACCAGAGCCCCCGAAACCCCCTCCCAAACTCCCGTGGACCAAAGGCTGTAGCCCACCGGCCTCGGCGACTATTTCACGCGCTGCGCCGCTGGGCATTTCTTGTTATTTTAGGGCAGGCTTCTGATCGTAGCCTTCCACTGGGCACGCGAGCACCCTTGAAAAGACTGTACCCATTTCCGACGCCCAGAGCCCCCGAACTCCCCTCCCCAACCCCCGCGGACCAAAGGCTATAGCCCACCGGCCTCGGTGACTATTTCCCGCGCTGCGCAGCTGGGCATTTCTTGCCATTTTAGGGCAGCCCTCTGACCGTAGCCTCCCACTGGGTACACGAGGACCCTCGAAAAGACTGTACCCATTTCGGACGCCCAGAGCCCCCGAACTCCCCTCCCCAACCCCCGCGGACCAAAGGCTATAGCCCACCGGCCTGGCTGATTATTTCACGCTGCCACTGGGTATGTCTTGCCATATTAGGTAGGCTTGACCATAGCCTCCCACGGGCACACGAGACCTCGAAAAGACTGTACCCATTTCCACCACCAGAGCCCCTAACTCCCTCCCAACCTCCGCTGGGACCAAAGGCTATAGCCCATCGGCCCCATGATTATTTCACTTGCCACACTGGCATGTCTTGCCATTTTAGGGCAGGCTTCTGACCATAGCCTCCCACGGGGCACACGAGGACCCTCGAAAAGACTGTACCCATTTCCGACGCCCAGAGCCCCCGAACACCCCTCCCCAACCCCCGCGGACCAAATGCTATAGCCCACCGGCCTCGGTGACTATTTCAAGCGCTGCGCCGCTGGGTATTTCTTGCCATTTTAAAGCAGGATTCTGACCATAGCCTCCCACTGGGCACACGAGGACCCTCGAAAACACTGTACCCATTTTCGACGACCAGAGCCTCCTAAACCCCCTCCCCAACCCCCACGGACCAAAGGCTATAGCCCACCGGCCTCGGTGACTATTTCCCGCGCTGCGCCGCTGGGTATTTCTTGCCATTTTAGGGCAGGTTTCTGTCCGTAGCCTCCCACTGGGCACACGAGGACCCTCGAAAAGACTGTACCCATTTTCGACGACCGTGAGCCCCTAAACCCCTCCCCAACGCCTGGACCAGCACAGCAGCCCACTGGCCCTTGACTATTTCACGCCCATGACGCATTTTTTGCCATTTTGTGGGCAGGCTTGACCGTAGCCTCCCACTGGGACATGAGGACCCTCGAAAAGACTGTACCCATTTCCACCACTGAGCCTCAAACCCTCCCCAACCTCAAGGACCAAAGGCTATAGCCCACCTTCCTCGGCGACTATTTCACGCGCCGCGCCGCTGGTCATGTCTTGCCATTTTTGGGCAGCCTTCTAACCGTAGCCTCCCATCAAGCACACGAGACCCTAAACGACTGTACCCATTTCGACCACTGTGAGCCCTCAAACACCTTCCCAACCCCTCATGACCAAAGGCTATAGCCCACCGGCCTCGGCAACTACTTGACGCACTACGCCGCTGGGTATTTCTTGCCATTTTAGTGCAGGCTTCTGACCGTAGCCTCCCACGGGGCACACGAGCACCCTCGAAAAGACTGTACCCATTTCCGACGCCCCTCCCCAACCCCTCATGGGACCAGGCTATAGCCCACCGCCCGGTGACTATTTCACGCTGCGCCGATTGGCATTTTTTGCCATTTTTGGGCAGGCCTCTGATCAGTAGCCTCCCCACTGGGACATGAGGACCTCGAAAAGATTGTACCCATTTCCGACGACTGTGAGCCCCAAACCCCTCCCCAACCCTCATGGACCAGCTATAGCCCACCGGCCCCATGATTATTTCACGCTGCACTGGCATGTCTTGCCATTTTAGGTCAGGCTTCTGACCGTAGCCTCCCACGGGGGACACGAGGACCCTCGAAAAGACTGTACCCATTTCCGACGACCAGAGCCCCCGAACTCCCCTCCCCAACCCCCGCGGACCAAAGGCTATAGCCCACCGGCCTCAGCGATTATTTCACGCTGCACTGGCATGTCTTGCCATTTTAGGGCAGGCTTCTGACCGTAGCCTCCCACTGGGCACACGAGGACCCTCGAAAAGACTGTACCCATTTCCGACGCCCAGAGCCCCCGAACAACCCTCCCCAACCCCCCCGGACCAAATGCTATAGCCCACCGGCCTCGGTGACTATTTCAAGCGCTGCGCCGCTGGGTATTTCTTGCCATTTTAAAGCAGGATTCTGACCATAGCCTCCCACTGGGCACACGAGGACCCCCGAAAACACTGTACCCATTTTCGACGACCAGAGCCTCCTAAACACCCTCCCCAACCCCCACGGACCAATGGCTATAGCCCACCGGCGTCGGTGACTATTTCCCGCGCTGCGCCGCTGGGTATTTCTTGCCATTTTAGGGCAGGTTTCTGTCCGTAGCCTCCCACTCGGCACACGAGGACCCTCGAAAAGACTGTACCCATTTTCGACTACCAGAGCCCCCTAAACCCCCTCCCCAACGCCCGCGGACCAAAGGCTATAGCCCACTGGCCTCGGTGACTATTTCACGCGCATGATGGCATTTTTTGCCATTTTAGGCAGTGCTTCTGACCGTAGCCTCCCACTGGGACATGAGGACCTCGAAAAGACTGCACTCCATTTCCGACCACTGAGCCCCTCAAACCCCTCCCCAACCCCCGCGGACCAAAGGCTATAGCCCACCGGCCTCGTGACTATTTCCCGCGCTGCGCAGCCGGGCATTTCTTGCCATTTTAGGGCAGCCCTCTGACCGTAGCCTCCCACTGGGTACACGAAGACCGTCGAAAAGACTGTACCCATTTCGGACGCCCAGAGCCCCCGAACTCCCCTCCCCAACCCCCGCAGACCAAAGGCTATAGCCCACCTTCCTCGGCGACTATTTCACGCGCCGCGCCGCTGGTCATGTCTTGCCATTTTTGGGCAGCCTTCTAACCGTAGCCTCCCACTGGGCACACGAGGACCCTCGAAACGACTGTACCCATTTCTGACGACCAGAGCCCCCGAAACACCTTCCCCAACCCCCGCGGACCAAAGGCTATAGCCCACCGGCCTCGGCAACTATTTGACGCACTACGCCGCTGGGTATTTCTTGCCATTTTAGGGCAGGCTTCTGACCGTAGCCTCCCACGGGGCACACGAGCACCCTCGAAAAGACTGTACCCATTTCCGACGCCCCTCCCCAACCCCCGCGGACCAAAGGCTATAGCCCACTGCCTATGACTATTTCACGCTGCCAGCCACTGGCATGTCTTGCCATTTTAGGGCAGGCTTCTGACCATAGCCTCCCACGGGGCACACGAGGACCCTCGAAAAGACTGTACCCATTTCCGACGCCCAGAGCCCCCGAACACCCCTCCCCAACCCCCGCGGACCAAATGCTATAACCCACCGGCCTCGGTGACTATTTGAAGCGCTGCGCCGCTGGGTATTTCTTGTCATTTTAAAGCAGGATTCTGACCATATCCTCCCACTGGGCACACGAGGACCCTCGAAAACACTGTACCCATTTTCGACGACAAGAGCCCCCTAAACCCCCTCCCCAACCCTCATGACTGGCTATAGCCCACCGCCCTTGACTATTTCACGCTGCGTCATTGGCATTTTTGCCATTTTAGGGCAGGCTCGACTGTAGCCTCCCACTGGGACATGAGGAACCTCGAAAAGATTGTACCCATTTCCGACGACAAGAGCCCAGAACTCCTCCCCAACCTCCGACTAAAGGCTATAGCCCACCGCCCTCATGATTATTTCACGTTGCCAAGGCCACTGGGCATGTCTTGCCATTTTAGGGCAGGCTTCTGACCATAGCCTCCCACGGGGCACACGAGGACCCTCGAAAAGACTGTACCCATTTCCGATGCCCAGAGCCGCCGAACACCCCTCCCCAACCGCTCGGACCAAATGCTATAGCCCACCGGCCTCGGTGACTATTTCAAGCGCTGCGCCGCTGGGTATTTCTTGCCATTTTAAAGCAGGATTCTGACCATAGCCTCCCACTGGGAACACGAGGACCCTCGAAAAGACTGTACCCATTTTCGACGACCAGAGCCTCCTAAACCCCCTCCCCAACCCCCACGGACCAATGGCTATAGCCCACCGGCCTCGGTGACTATTTCCCGCGCTGCGCCGCTGGGCATTTCTTGCCATTTTAGGGCAGGCTTCTGACCGTAGCCTCCCACTGGGGACATGAGGACCCTCGAAAAGACTGTACCCATTTCCGACGACCAGAGCCCCCGAAACCCCCTCCCCAACGCTCATGACCAGCTATAGCCCACCGCCCTTGGTGATTATTTCACGGCCATGACGCTGGGCATTTTTGCCATTTTAGGGCAGTGCTTGACCTCAGAGCCTCCCATTGGGGACATGAGGACCCTCGAAAAGACTGTACCCATTTCCGACGACCAGAGCCCCCGATACCGCCTCCCCAACCCCCGCGGACCAAAGGCTATAGCCCACCGGCCTCGTGGCTATTTCCGCCATGCAGCTGGCATTTCTTGCCATTTTAGGGCAGGCTTCTGACCGTAGCCTCCCACTGGGTACACGAAGACCGTCGAAAAGACTGTACCCATTTCGGACGCCCAGAGCCCCCGAACTCCCCTCCCCAACCCCCGCAGACCAAAGGCTATAGCCCACCTTCCTCGGCGACTATTTCACGCGCCGCGCCGCTGGTCATGTCTTGCCATTTTTGGGAAGGCTTCTAACCGTAGCCTCCCACTGGGCACACGAGGACCCTCGAAAAGACTGTACCCATTTCAGACGACTGAGCCCCTCAAACACCTTCCCCCAACCTCAAGGACCAAAGGCTATAGCCCACCGGCCTCGGCAACTATTTGACGCACTACGCCGCTGGGTATTTCTTGCCATTTTAGGGTAGGCTTCTGACCGTAGCCTCCCACGGGGACATGAGGACCCCTCGAAAGACTCCACCCATTTCCGACGCTACTGCAGCCCCGAACACCCCCTCCCCCAACCCTCATGACCAGCTATAGGCCCACCGCCTTGTGACTATTTCAAGGCTGCCGCGTCACTGCATTTGTCTTGCCATTTTAGGGGTACAGCCCTTCTGACTGTAGCCTCCCATCGGTACACACGAGGACCCTCAAAAAGATTGTACCCATTTCGACGCACCAGAGCCCCCAAACCCCCTCCCAACCTCCGACCTAAAGGCTATAGCCCACCTCCGGGCGATTATTTCACGGCCACTGGCCAAGCATGTCTTGCTGCCATTTTAGGGCAGGCTTGACCATAGCCTCCCACGGGCACACGAGGGACCCTCAAAAGACTGTAACTTACTTCCGACGCCTGTAGCCCTCCCCGAATTCTCCCCAACCCTCATGATTCAATGCTATAACCCACCGGCCTGTGATCTATTTCAAGGCTACGCTGGGTATTTCTTGCCATTTTAAAGCAGACTTCTGACTATCCTCCCATCAAGACATGAGGAGACCCCGAAAACACTGTACCCATTTTTCGACGACAAGAGCTCCCCTAAACCTCCCTCCCCAACCTCCCCGCTGACCAGCGTTATAGCCCACCGTACTTCTGGGCTGACCATTCGACGCCACACGTCACTGGGCATTTCTTGCCACATTTTTAGGTGCCTTCTCGACCGTGAGCCTCCCACGTGAGCATTTTTTGGCTACCTTAGGGCAAAGCCTCCACCGTAGCTCTCCCACCGGGACATGAGGACCAAAAGATTGTACCCATTTCCCACGACCAGAGCCCCAAACCCCTCCCAACCCTCAAGGGACCAAAGGCTATAGCCCACCGCCTTGATTATTTCCGAGCTGCGCAGCTGGCATGTCTTGCCATTTTAGGCAACCTCTGACCATAGCCTCCCACTGGGCACACGAGGACCCTCGAAAAGATCAGTACCCATTTCGACGCCCAGAGCCCCGAACACCCTCCCAACCCTCATGACTAAATGCTATAACCCACCGCCTCGTGATTATTTGACGCTGCCTACTGGGTATTTCTTGCCATTTTAGGTGATTCTGACCATATCCTCCCATCGGGCACACGAGACCTCGAAAACACTGTACCCATTTTCACGACGCCTCCCTCCCAACCCTCATGACCAAAGGCTATAGCCCACCGCCTCATGATTATTTCACGCACGCTGGACATTTCTTGCCATTTTAGGCAGTGCCTTAACCGTAGCCTCCCACTGGGACACGAGGACCCTCGAAAGATTGTACCCATTTCCCGACGAGCCTCCCAACCCCTCCCATGACCAGTTATAGCCCACCGCCCTTGATTATTTCATGCTGCGCCTGGGACATTTCTTGCCATTTTAGGGCAACTGACCGTAGCCTCCCACTGGGACACGAGACCTCGAAAAGACTGTACCCATTTCGACGCCCAGAGCCCCCGAACGCCTCCGCCAACCCCTCATGGACCAAAGGCTATAGCCCACCGCCAGGATTATTTCACGCTGCGCCGCTGGGTATTTCTTGCCATTTTAAAGCAGGATTCTAACCATAGCCTCCCACTGGGCACACGAGGACCCTCAAAAATACTGTACCCATTTCCGACGCCCCTCCCCACCCCTGGGATCAAAGGCTATAGCCCATCGCCTCGTGATTATTTCACGCGCTGCGCTTGACATTTCTTGCCATTTTAGGGCAGTGCTTCCGTAACTGTAGCCTCCCACTGTACACGAGGACCTCAAAAGACTGTACCCATTTCCGACGGTCTAAACCCCTCCCCCAACGCCGCATGACTAAAGGTCAGAGCCCAACTGCCTCAGTGATTATTTCACGCGGCCACTGACATTTTTTTTGCCATTTTAGGCATTCTGACCGTGAGCCTCCCACTGGGACACGAGGACCCTCGAAAAGATTGTACCCATTTCCGATGCCCGTGAGCCCCTCGAAACCCCTCCCAACCTCATGGACCAAAGGCTATAGCCCACCGCCCTATGACTATTTCCCGAGTTGCCATTGGAATTTCTTGCCATTTTAGGTGATTCTAACCATAGCCTCCCACTGGGTACACGAGGACCCTCGAAAAGACTGTACTCCATTTTTCGACGCACTGAGCCTCCTAAACTCCCTCCCCAACCCCTCATGGATCAAAGGCTATAGCCCATCCGCCTCGGTGACTATTTCACGCCACAAGTCATTGGCATTTCTTGCCATTTTAGTGTGCCTGACCCTAAGCCTCCCACTGGCACACGAGGACCCTCAAAAGACTGTACCCATATCGACGACAAGAGCCCCTAAACCCTCCCAACCCCTCAAGGGACCAAAGGCTATAGCCCACCGCCTCGGTGATTATTTGACGCGCCACGCGCTAAGCATTTTTGCCATTTTAGGGCAGGCTTCTGACCGTAGCCTCCCACTGGGGACATGAGGACCCTCGAAAAGACTGTACCCATTTCCGACGACCAGAGCCCCCGAAACCCCCTCCCCAACCCCCGCGGACCAAAGGCTATAGCCCACCGGCCTCGTGACTATTTCCCGCGCTGCGCAGCCGGGCATTTCTTGCCATTTTAGGGCAGCCCTCTGACCGTAGCCTCCCACTGGGTACACGAAGACCGTCGAAAAGACTGTACCCATTTCGGACGCCCAGAGCCCCCGAACTCCCCTCCCCAACCCCCGCAGACCAAAGGCTATAGCCCACCTTCCTCGGCGACTATTTCACGCGCCGCGCCGCTGGTCATGTCTTGCCATTTTTGGGAAGGCTTCTAACCGTAGCCTCCCACTGGGCACACGAGGACCCTCGAAACGACTGTACCCATTTCTGACGACCAGAGCCCCAAAAACCTTCCCAACCCCTGGACTGGTTATAGCCCACCGCCGATTATTTGACGCCACTGGCATTTCTTGCCATTTTAGGCAGGCTTGACCGTAGCCTCCCACGGGCACACGAGGACCTCGAAAGACTGTACCATTTCCGACGAGCCCCTCCCTCCCAACCACCATAGCCCACTGCCTCGGATTATTTCACGCGCAGCTGGGCATTTTTGCCATTTTAGGGCAGGCTCGACCGTAGCAGCCTCCCACTGGGACATGAGGACCTAAAAGATCACCCATTTCGACGCCAGCCCCAACCCTCCCAACCCTGCACCAAAGGCTATAGCCCACCTTCCTCGATTATTTCACGCGCGCCGCTGGTCATGTTCTTTATTTTAAGGCTTCTAACCATAGCCTCCCACGGGCACACGAGGACCCTCAAAAGACTGTACCCATTTCCACGCAGAGCCCCAAACACCCTCCCCAACCTCATGACCAAAGGCTATAGCCCACCGCCTCGTGACTATTTCGGCTACGCCGCTGTATTTTTGCCATTTTGTAGGCTTGATCAGAGCTCCCACTGGGCACACGAGGACCTCGAAAAGACCCACATTTCCCTCCCCAACCTCATGGACCAAAGGCTATAGCCCACTGCCTTGTGATTATTTCACGCCTGGCTAAGTATTTGCCATTTTGTAGGCCTCTGACCGTAGCCTCCCACTGGGGACATGAGGACCCTCGAAAAGATTGTACCCATTTCCGACGGCCAGAGCCCCCGAAACCCCTCCCCAACCCCCGCGGGCCAAAGGCTATATCCCACCGCCTCCGACTATTTCCACGGGCTGGCATTTTGCCATTTTAGGGCAACCTCCCATCAAGTAACGAGACCCTCGAAAAGATCAACCCATTTCCGACGCCCCGAACACCCCTCCCCAACCCCTCAAGGACCAAAGGCTATAGCCCACCGCTCTGATTATTTGACGCTGGCGTCATTGGTATTTCTTGCCATTTTAGGTGATTCTGACCATATCCTCCCACGGGCACACGAGGACCCTCGAAAACACTGTACCCATTTCAGAGCCCCCTCCCTCCCCAACCCTCATGACCAAAGGCTATAGCCCACTGCCTCGGCGATTATTTCACTATACGATTTCTTGCCATTTTAGGGCAGAGCTTAGACTTTTTGCCATTTGGCAGGCCTCGACCGTAGCCTCCCACGGGACACGAGGACCTCGAAAAGACTGTACCCATTTCCACACCAGCCCCAAACCCTCCCCAACCATGACCAGCATAGCCCACCGGCCTCTGACTTATTTCCCGAGCTGCGCATATTCTTGCCATTTTAGGTGATTCTGACCGTAGCCTCCCACTGGGACACGAGACCCTCGAAAAGACTGACCCATTTCGACGCCCAGAGCCCCGAACTCCCTCCGCCAACCCTCAGGGACTAAAGGCTATAGCCCACCGCCTCGGCGATTATTTCACGCACGCTGGTATTTGCCATTTTTGGCAGGCTCTAACCAGCCTCCCATCGGGCACACGAGGACCCTCAAAAGAATGTACCCATTTCCGACGCCCCTCCCAACCCCTCAACCAAAGGCTATAGCCCACCTCGGCGACTATTTCACGCCTCTGGCATTTCTTGCCATTTTAGCAGGCTTCAAGGTGGGTACACACGAGGACCCTCGAAGACTGTACCATTTCCGACAAGAGCCCTTCCCAACCCCCGACTAAAGGCAGCCCACGGCCTTGTGATTATTTCACGCCTACTGGCTACATTTGCCATTTTAGGGTGGATTCTGACGTAGCCTCCCACTGGGACACGAGGACCTCAAAAGATTGTACCCATTTCTCGATGCCCAGAGCCCCAACCCTCCCCAACCCTCATGACCAAAGGCTAGCCCACCGGTGACTATTTCACGAGCCATTGGTAATTTCTTGCCATTTTAGTGATTCTAACCATAGCCTCCCACTGGGCACACGAGACCCTCAAAAGACTGACCCATTTTTCGACCCCTGAGCCCTAAACTCCCCAACCCCTCATGATCAGCTATAGCCCATCGGCCTTGGGTGATTATTTCCGCTGCTGCGCCACTGGCATTTGCCATTTGTATGTGCTGTCTAGCCTCCCACTGCACACGAGGACCCTCAAAGAAGACTGTACCCATTTTCGACGCAGAGCCCAAACCCTCCCCAACCTCGACCAGAAGGCTAGCCCACCGCCCTGTGACTTATTTGACGCCACACTGGCATTTTTGCTATTTTAGGGCCTCCTGATCAGAGCCTCCCACTGGGCACACGAGGACCTCAAAAGACTGTACCCATTTCCACCAGAGCCTCAAACCCTCCCCAACCCTCATGGACCGGCTATAGCCCACCGGCCTGGACTATTTCCCGAGTTGCGCATGGCATTTCTGTTATTTTAGGCAGCTCAACGTAGCCTCCCACGGGCACGAGGACCGAAAGACAGACTCCATTTCGACGCCTGGAGCCCCCAACTCCCTCCCAACCCCGCTGACCAAAGGCTATAGCCCACCGCCTCATGATTATTTCACGCTACCGGGCATGTCTTGCCATTTTAGTATGTGCTTCTGACCCTAGCCTCCCACGGGCACACGAGACCCTCGAAAGATCACCCATTTCACGCACCGAGCCCCTAAACCCTCCCAACCCCTCATGGACCAAAGGCTAGCCCACTGCCCCATGATTATTTCGCTGCCACTGGCTGCATTTTGCCATTTTAGGCGTGCCTGATCAGCCTCCCACTGGGCACACGAGGACCCTCAAAAGACTGACTCCATTTCCGACCAGAGCCCCGAACCCCTCCCCAACCTCAGGACTAGCCCACCGCCCTGGTGTCTATTTTACGGCCCACGGGCACACGAGACCTCGAAGACTGACCATTTCGACGCCTCCCAACCCCCGCACAAAGGCTATAGCCCACCGGACGATTATTTCACGCTGCACTGGATTTCTTTTGCCATTTAGGCATGATCAGCTCCCACGGGCACACGAGATCCTCGAAAAGACTGCACCCATTTCTCACGCACTGAGCCCCCGAAACCCTCCCAACCTCCGACTGGACCAAAGCCCACCGGCCTCATGATTATTTCACGCACCGGCATTTCTTGCCATTTTAGGGCAGGCTCTGACCGTAGCCTCCCACGGGCACACGAGACCGAAAAGACTGAATTTCCCGACACCCGAGCCCCGAACGCCTCCCAACCCCTGAACCAAAGGCTATAGCCCACCGCCTCGAATCTGCCACTGGCATTTCTGCCATTTTAGAAGGCTTCTGACCGTAGCCTCCCACGGGCACACGAGGACCTCGAAAAGACTGCACTCATTTCCGACGCCCCAACCCTCCCAAAGGCTATAGCCCACCGCCTGACTATTTCACGCGCTGGGACATTTCTGCCATTTTAGGTGTGCTCGACCAGAGCCTCCCACGGGCACACGAGGACCTCAAAAGACTGTACCCATTTCCGACCACTGAGCCCCCAAACCCCTCCCCAACCCCTCGGGACCAAAGGCTATAGCCCACCGCCTCGCGATTATTTCACGCGGCCAGCTCCTGGCATTTTTTGTCATTTTAGGGCAGGCTTGATGAGCCTCCCAACTGGGCACACGAGACCCTCGAAAAGACCAGACCCATTTCCGACGCCCCCAACCCCAACCAGACAGGCCCACCGCCTGTGACTATTTCATGCGCCACTGGATATTTCTTGCCATTTTAGGGCTTCGACCGTAGCCTCCCATCGGGCACACGAGGACCCTCGAAGATCAGACTCCACCCGATGCCCAGAGCCCCGAACCCTCCCCAACCCCGCTGACCAAAGGCTATAGCCCACCGCCTAGTGATTTCGCTGCCATTAGGTATTTTGCCATTTTAGGGCAGGCTCGATCAGCCCCACTGGGCACACGAGGACCCTCGAAAAGACACCCATTTCCCGACTGAGCTCAAACCCTCCCAACCCCTGGACCAAAGGCTATAGCCCACCGCCTACGACTTATTTCACGCTATACTGGCATGTCTTGCATTTTAGGCGTGCTTCGACGTAGCCTCGGGCACACGAGGACCCTCGAAAAGACTGTACCCACGCCCAGAGCCCCTAAACCCTCCCAACCTCAAGGACTAAAGGCTATAGCCCACCGCCCGACTATTTCACGCTGCCCCACTGATATTTCTTGCCATTTTAGGTGTGCTTCTGACCATAGCCTCCCACCGGGCACACGAGACCCTCGAAAGACTGCACTCCATTTCGACCAGAGCCCCAAACCCTCCCCAACCCTCAAGGACCAAAGGCTATAGCCCACCGCCTCGTGACTATTTCCAAGCTACGCTGTATTTCTTGCCATTTTAGTAGGCCTCTGACCGTAGCCTCCCACTGGGCACACGAGGACCTCGAAAAGACTGCACCCATTTCCGACCCCAGACCTGAACGCCCCTCCCAACCCCGCTGGGACCAAAGGCTAGCCCACCGCCTCATGATTATTTCACGCACACTGACATTTCTTGCCATTTTAGGCATGCTGACCGTAGCCTCCCATGGGCACACGAGGACCCTCGAAAAGACTGTACCCATTTCGACGACCAGAGCCCCCAAAACCCCCTCCCCAACCCCAGCGGACCAAAGGCTATAGCCCACCGCCTGGTGACTATTTCACGCGCCGCTACTGCATGCTTGCCATTTTAGGTGATTCTGAATAGCCTCCCACCGGGCACACGAGGACCCTCGAAAAGACTGTACCCATTTCGACCGAGCCTCCTAAACCCTCCCAACCCCGCGGACAAAGGCTATAGCCCAGCCCTTGACTATTTCACGGCCCTGCATTTCTTGCCATTTTAGGAAGGCTTCTGACCGTAGCCTCCCACGGGCACACGAGGACCCTCAAAAGACGGCACCCATTTCTGACGCCCCCCAACCCTCCCCAACCCCTGGACCAAAGGCTATAGGCCACCGCCCCTGACTATTTCACGCGCATACATTTCTTGCCATTTTAGGCAGCTTGACAGAGCCTCCCACGGGCACACGAGGATCCTCGAAAAGACACTACTGACCACTGAGCCCCGAAACCCCTCCCCAACCCCTGGACCAAAGGCTATAGCCCACCGCCTCATGACTATTTCACGCTGGCCATTTCTTGTCATTTTAGGGCAGGCTTCTGATCAGAGCCTCCCACGGGCACACGAGGACCCTCGAAAAGACTGTACCATTTCGACGCCCCAACCCTCCCAACCCTCAGAAGGCTATAGCCCACCGCCCTGACTATTTCACGCGCCAAGGCCATGGCATTTCTTGCCATTTTAGGCAGGCTTGACAGAGCCTCCCACTGGGCACACGAGACCCTCGAAAGACTGTACCCATTTCCCGACGCCTCCCAACCCCTCAACAAAGGCTATAGCCCACCGCCTGACTATTTCACGCGCGCCTGGGATTTCTTTGCCATTTTAGGCCTCGATCAGAGCCTCCCACGGGCACACGAGGACCTCAAAAGACTGTACCCATTTCCCACGCCTGAGCCCCGAACCCCTCCCCAACCCCTGTGGACCAGCTATAGCCCACCGGCCCTATTATTTCACGCGCACATACTTGCCATTTTAGGCAGGCTTCGACCGTAGCCTCCCACTGGGCACACGAGGACCCTCGAAAAGACTGTACCCATTTGCGACGACCAGAGCCCCCAACACCCCCAACAGGACAGCCTATTATGACTATTTCTCGCCCTGCGCCGCTGGGCATTTCTTGCTATTTTAGGGCAGGCTTCTGATCGTAGCCTCCCACTGGGCACACGAGGACCTCCGTAAAGACTGTACCCATTTCAGACGCCCAGAACCCCTGAACTCCCCACCCCAACCCCCGCGGACCAAAGGCTATAGCCCACCGCCTCGGTGACTATTTCACGCTGCCACTGGATATTTCTTGCCATTTTAGGGCAGCTTCGACCGAGCCTCCCATCACACGAGACCCTCAAAAGACTGCACCCATTTCCGACGCACTGAGCCCCAAACCCCTCCCAACCTCAAGGACTCACATAGCCCACCGCCTCAGACTATTTCACGCGCCTGCAGGTATTTCTTGCCATTTTAGTGTAGGCTCTGATCAGAGCCCCACGGGCACACGAGGACCCTCGAAAAGACTGTACCCATTTCCGCCACCTGAAACCCCCTCCCAACCCTGTGGACCAAAGGCTATAGCCCACCGCCTCCGACTATTTCACGCTGGCCATGGCATTTCTTGCCATTTTAGGCAGGCTTGACCGTAGCCTCCCACTGGCACACGAGGACCTCGAAAAGACTGTACCCATTTCCGACGCCAGAGCCCCTAAACCCCCAACCCTCAAGGGACCAAAGGCTATAGCCCACCGCCTCGTGATTATTTCACGCTGCGCTGGTATTTCTTGCCATTTTAGCAGGCTTCTGACCGTAGCCTCCCACTGGCACACGAGGACCTCGAAAGACTGACCCATTTTGACGACTGAGCCCCTAAACCCTCCCAACCCCGCGGGACCAAAGGCTATAGCCCACCGCCTCATGACTATTTCAGGCGTCAGGGCATTTCTTGCCATTTTAGGAAGGCCGACGTAGCCTCCCACGGGCACACGAGACCTCGAAAAGACTGTCATTTCCGACCCCAGAGCCCCAACTTCCTCCCAACCCTGGACCAAAGGCTATAGCCCACCGCCTGATTATTTCACCGCTGCTGGACATTTCTTGCCATTTTAGGTGTGCTTGACCGTAGCCTCCCACTGGGCACACGAGACCCCTCGAAAAGACTGGACCCATTTCACGACAGAAAACCCCTCCCCAACCTCATGACCAAAGGCTATAGCCCACCGCCTCGATTATTTCACGCGCTGCGCTGGCATTTTCTTGCCATTTTAGGCAGGCTTCTGAGTAGCCTCCCAATGGGCACACGAGACCCTCGAAAAGACTGACCCATTTTTGACGCCTGAGCCCTAAACCCTCCCAACCCCTCATGACCAAAGGCTAGCCACCGCCCGCTGACTATTTCACGTGCCCTGGGCATGTCTTGCCATTTTAAGGCATTCTGACTCAGAGCCTCCCA
This sequence comes from Citropsis articulata, assembly GCA_030449925.1. Lineage (NCBI taxonomy): Eukaryota > Viridiplantae > Streptophyta > Magnoliopsida > Sapindales > Rutaceae > Citropsis > Citropsis articulata. The sequence goes on along the minus strand of JASUUH010000039.1, from coordinate 242,652 downwards.
TCGGGCACACGAGGACCCTCAAAAGATCACCCATTTCCGACGCCCAGAGCCCCGAACCCTCCCAACCTCGGACTAGCTAGCACCGCCTCGCGACTATTTCACGGCGTCACTGGCATTTCTTGCCATTTTAGGGGCCTGACCGTAGCCTCCCACCGGGCACACGAGGCCCTCGAAAAGACCCACCATTCCAAGACTGTGAGCCCAACCCCTCCCCAACCTCAGGACCAAAGGCTATAGCCCACCGCCTGGCGATTATTTCACGCTGCACTGGCATTTCTTGTATTTTAGGCAGGCCTGACGTAGCCTCCCATACAGGACACGAAGACTGTATTTCGACCAGAGCCTCAAACCCTCCCAACCCCGGACCAAAGGCTATAGCCCACCGGCCCTTGACTATTTCACGCTGTCACTGGTATTTCGCTATTTTAGGATGACTATAGCCTCCACACGAGGACCCTCAAAAGGTACCCATTCGAGACCGAGCTTCCTAAACCGCCTCCCAACCTCAAGGACCAAAGGCTATAGCCACCGCCCTGGACTATTTCGCGTCACTGGCATTTCTTGCCATTTGTGAAGGCTCGACCGTAGCCTCCCATCGGGCACACGAGGTCCATCGAAAAGACTACCATTTCCGACGCCTGACCCTAAACTTCCTCCCAACCTCATGACCAAAGGCTCTAGGCAACCGGCCTCGGCGACTATTTCACGCGCTGAGCCGCTGGACATTTCTTGCCATTTTAGGGCAGGCTTCTGACCGTAGCCTCCCACTGGGCACACGAGGACCCTCGAAAAGACTGTACCCATTTCCGACGACCAGAGACCCCGAACGTCCCTCCCCAACCCCCGCGGACCAAAGGCTATAGCCCACCGGCCTTGGCAACTATTTAACGCGCTGTGCCGCTGGGCATGTCTTGCCAATTTAGGGCAGGCTTCTGACCGTAGCCTCCCACTGGGCACACGAGGACCCTCGAAAAGACTGTACCCATTTCCGACGACCAGAGCCCCCGAAACCCCCTCCCCAACCTCAAGGGACCAGGTATAGCCCACCGCCTCGGATTATTTCACGCTACCGGGTATTTCTGCCATTTTAACGCAGATTTCGATTATAGCCTCCCACTGGGCACACGAGAACGCTCGAAAAGACTGTATCCATTTTCGACGACCAGAGCTTCCTAAACCGCCTCCCCAACCCCCGCGGAACAAAGGCTATAGGCCACCGGCCTCAGTGACTATTTCACGCGCCAGCCACTGGCATTTCTTGCCATTTTGTGAAGGCTCTGATCAGCCTCCCACTGGCACACGAGGACCCTAAAAAGACTGTACCCATTTCCGAGACAAAGCCCCAAACATCCTCCCTAACCCTCATGGGACCAAAGGCTAGCACACCGCCTGACTATTTCACGCGAGGCCATTGGCATTTCGCCATTTTTGTAGTGCTTCTGACCGTAGCCTCCCACCCACACGAGGAACCTCGAAAAGACGGTACCATTTCCGCCCACTGAACCCCTGATACCCCTCCCAACCCCGGACCAAATGCTAGCCCACCGGCGGGCGATTATTTCACGCGGCTGGCTTTGGTATTTTGGCAGGCCTCATGTAGCTTCCCACTAGGCACACGAGGACCCTCGAAAGATTGTACCATTTCGACGAGCCTCAAACACCTTCCCATCGGCACACTAGGACCTCGAAAAGACTTTACCCATTTCCGACGCCTCCCAACCCCGCAGACCAAAGGCTATAGCCCACCGCCCCATGACTATTCACGCTACCGCCCTGGCATTTCCATTTTAGGGCAGGCTGACCGTAGCCTCCCACGCACACGAGGACCCTCGAAAAGACTGCACCCATTTCCACGACTGTAACCCCGACACCCTCCCAACCCCGGACCAAATGCTATAGCCCACCGCCTGGCGATTATTTCACCGCAGGCATTTCTTGCCATTTTAGCAGACTAGCCTCCCACCCACAAGAGGACCTCAAAAGACTGACACGAGGACCTCGAAATGACTGTACATATTTCGACGACCAGGCCTCAAACCCCCTCCCAAACCCCGGAAGAAATATATTGCCCACCGCCTTGGTGACTATTTCACGCGCTGCGCTACTGGCATTTCTTACCATTTTAGGGCAGGCCTCGACCGTAGCTTCCCACTAGGCACACGAGGACCTCGAAAAGATTCTACCCATTTCGACGCCTGAGCCCCCAAACACCTCCCAACCCTCATGGACCACAGCCCACCGCCTCGTGATTATTTCACGCTACCGGCATTTCTTGCCATTTTAGGGCAGGCCCTGATCAGATCCTCCCACGAGGACCCTGAAAAGACTTAGCTATTTCCGACCTACCCAACCCCACAGACAGCTATAGCCCACCGCCTCATGACTATTTCACGCCACACTGGCATTTCTTGCCATTTCTGGCAGGCTCGATCAGCCTCCCATCAAGCACGAGGACCTAAAAGACTGTACCCATTTCCGAGACCCAGAGCCCCGAACCCCTCCCAACCCCCGAGGGCCAAAGGCTATAGCCACCACGACGACTATTTCACGCGATGCGCCTCATATTTCTGCCATTTTTAGGGCAGGCTTGACCGTAGCCTCCCACCACACACGAGGAACCTCGAAAAGACGGTACCCATTTCCCACTGTAACCCCCGAACCCCTCCCCAACCCTCAAGGACCAAATGCTATAGCCCACCGCCTGGGCGATTATTTCACGCCAAGGCCATAGGGCATTTCTTGCCATTTTAGGGCAGGCTTGTGACCGTAGCCTCCCACTGGGCACAAGAGGACCCTCGAAAAGACTGTACACGAGGACCCTCGAAATGACTGTACATATTTCTGACGACCAGAGCCCCCGAAACCCCCTCCCAAACCCCCGCGGAACAAAGGCTATAGACCACCGGCCTCGGCGACTATTTCACGCGATGCGCCGCTGGGCATTTCTTGCCATTTTAGGACAGGCTTCTGACCGTAGCCTCCCACTGGGCACACGAGGACCCTCGAAAAGACTGTACCCATTTCCGACGACCAGAGCCTCAAACACCTTCCCAACCTGGACCAAAGGTTATAGCCCACCGCCTGACTATTTCACGCTACTGGCATTTCTTGCCATTTTAGGTGGCCTGATCAGATCCTCCCACGGGCACACGAGGACCCTCGAAAAGACTTTACCCATTTCCGACGCCCATACCCAACCCCCGCAGAACAAAGTCTATAGCCCACCCGCCTCATGACTATTTCACGCACAAGGCATTGGCATTTCTTGCCATTTGTATGTGCTGACCGTAGCCTCCCACGGGCACGAGGACACTCAAAAGACTGTACCCATTTCGACACCGAGCTGAACGCCCCCAACCCCCAAGAGGGCTAAAGGCTATAGCCCACCGCCTCGGCGATTATTTCACGCCGGCACTGATTTCTGCTATTTTAGGCAGTCAGAGCCCATCGGGCACACGAGACCCTCGAAAAGACTTTTACCCATTTCCGACGCCTATCCAACCCCCGAGACCAAAGGCTATAGCCCACCGCCTCTGATATTTCACGCCGGCTGGCATTTTCTTGCCATTTTAGGGCCTGACCGTAGCCTCCCACTGAGCACACGAGGACCCTCGAAAAGACTGTACCCATTTCCGAGACCCAGAGCCCCAACGCCTCCCAACCCCCGAGGCCAAAGGCTATAGCCCACCGCCTCGACTTATTTCACGCTACGCTACTGGCATGTCTTGCCATTTTAGATGTGCTCGATCAGTAGCCTCACATCGGGCACACGAGGACCCTCGAAAGTCTGTACCATTTCGAGCCAGAGCCCCAAACCCTCCCCAACCCCTGGGACCAAAGGCTAGCCCACCGACCTCACTTTTTCACGTGTCACTACTGGTATTTTTGCCATTTTAGAAGGCTCGACCGTAGCCTCCGGGCACACGAGGACCCTCGAAAAGATCACCCATTTCGACGCCCAGAGCCCCAACTTCCTCCCAACCTCGGGACTAGCACATAGCCCACCGCCTGGACTATTTCACGCTACCGCTGGGCATTTCTTGCCATTTTAGCGCAGGCCTCGACTGTAGCCTCCCACTGGCACACGAGACACTCGAAAAGACTGTACCCATTTCTCGACGCCGTAACCCCCAACCCCATCCCCAACCCTCATGGACCAAAGGCTATAGACCACCGGCCTCGATTATTTCACGCGCGCTGCCAGTACATTTCTTGCTATTTTAGGTGCTTGACCGTAGCTCCCACCGGGCACACGAGGACCTCAAAAGACTGTACATATTTCCACGCACGAGCCCCGAAACCCCTCCCCAACCCCTCGGAAAAGGCTGCCCACCGCCTCGTGATATTTCACGCCTGGCATTTCTTGCCATTTTAGGGCAGGCCCTGACCGTATCCTCCCACGGGGCACACGAGGACCCTCGAAAAGACTTTACCCATTTCCGACGCCCCTACCCAACCCCCGCAGACCAAAGGCTATAGCCCACCGGCCTCGGCGACTACTTCACGCGGTGCGCCGCTGGGCATTTCTTGCCATTTTAGGGCAGGCCCTGACCGTAGCCTCCCACTGGGCACGCGAGGACCCTCGAAAAGACTGTACCCATTTCCGACACCCAGAGCCCCGGAACGCCCCGCCCCAACCCCCGAGGGCCAAAGGCTATTGCCCACCGGCCTCGGCGACTATTTCACGCGCTGCGCCGCTGGACAATTCTTGCCATTTTAGGGCAGGCTTCTGACCGTAGCCTCCCACTGGGCACACGAGGACCCTCGAAAAGACTTTACCCATTTCCGACGCCCCTATCCAACCCCCGCAGACCAAAGGCTATAGCCCACCGGCCTCGGCAACTACTTCACGCGCTGCGCCGCTGGGCATTTCTTGCCATTTTAGGGCAGGCCCTGACCGTAGCCTCCCACTGGGCACGCGAGGACCCTCGAAAAGACAGACCATTTCTCGCCTGTGAGCCCCGAACTTCCTCCCAACCTCGGACCAAAGGCTATAGCCCACCGCCTTGACTATTTCACGCTGCTTGGCATTTCTTGCCATTTTAGCGCAGGCCTCGACCGTAGCCTCCCACGGGCACACGAGGACACTCGAAAAGACTGTACCCATTTCCGACGCCGTAACCCCGAACCCCCATCCCCAACCCCGGACCAAAGGCTATAGCCACCGCCTTGATTATTTCACGCCGCTGTACATTTCTTGCTATTTTAGGGCAGGCTTCTGACCGTAGGCTCCCACTGGGCACACGAGGACCCTCGAAAAGACTGTACCTATTTCCGACTGAGCCCCAAAACCCCTCCCAACCCTCGGACCAGTTATAGCCCACCGCCTGACTATTTCACGCTGGGCATTTCTTGCCATTTTAGGGCAGGCATCTGACCGTAGCTTCCCACTGGGCACACGAGGACCTTCGAAAAGAATGTACCCATTTCTGACGTCCAGAGCCCCCGAACGGCCCTCCCCGACCCCCGCGGACCAAAATCTATAGCCCACCGCTCTTGGCGACTATTTCACGTGCTGCGCTGCTAAACATTTCTTGCCATTTTAGGGCAGGCTTCTGACCGTAGCCTCCCACTGGGCACACGAGGACCCTCGAAAAGTCTGTACCCATTTCAGACAACCAGAGCCCCCGAAACCCCCTCCCCAACCCCCGCGGACCAAAGGCTATAGCCCACCGACCTCGGTCACTATTTCACGCGCTGCGCCGCTGGGTATTTCTAGCCATTTTAGGAAGGCCTCTGACCGTAGCCTCCCACTGGGCACACGAGGACACTGAAAAAGACTGTACCCATTTCTGACGGCCAGAACCCCCGAACACCCATCCCCAACCCCCGCGGACCAAAGGCTATAGACCACCGGCCTTGGCGATTATTTCACGCGATGTGGCATTTCTTGCCATTTTAGGCAGGCTCGACCGAGCCTCCCACTGGGCACACGAGGACCCTCGAAAAGACTACCCATTTCCCACGACGAGCCCCACCTTTCCCAACCCCGGGACCAAAGGCTATAGCCCACCGCCTCTGACTATTTCACGCTACTGGCATTTCTTGCCATTTTAGTCCAGGCACTGACCTTATCCTCCCACGGGGCACACGAGGACCCTCGAAAAGACTTTACCCATTTCCGACGCCCCTACCCAACCCCCACAAAACAACGGCTATAGCCCACCGCCCCTGATTACTTTCACGCGTGCGCCTGGCACATTTCTTGCCATTTTCGGGCAGCCCCTGACCGTAGCCTCCCACTGGGCACGCGAGGACCCTCGAAAAGACTGTACCCATTTCCGACACCATGAGCCCCGAACGCCTCCCAACCCCCGAGGCCACTATTGCCCACCGCCTCGGCGATTATTTCACGCTACGCTACCATGACATTTGCCATTTTAGGGCAGGCTGACCGTAGCCTCCCATCACACGAGGACCCTCGTAACGACTTTACCCATTTCCGACGCTCTATCCAACCCCCGGACTAAAGGCTATAACCCACCGGCCTCGGCACTACTTCACTTGCGCCGGCTGGCATTTCTTGCCATTTTAGTGTGCCTCGACCAGTAGCCTCCCACTGGCACACGAGGACCTCGAAAAGACTGTACCCCATTTCCGAGACCCTGAGCCCCGAACGCCTCCCAACCCCGAGGGCCAAAGGCTATAGCCCACCGCCTCGGCGACTATTTCACGCACAGGGCATGTCTTGCCATTTTAGGACAGGCTCGACCGTAGCCTCCCACCGGGCACACGAGGACCCTAAAAGACTGTACCCATTTCACCAGAGCCCCGAAGCCCTCCCCAACCTCGGACTGACAGCCCACCACCTACTATTTCACGCGGCGCACTGGTATTTCTTGCCATTTTAGGAAGGCTCTGACCGTAGCCTCCTGGGCACACGAGGACCCTCGCATAGACTGTACCCATTTCACGCCTGAGCCCCGAACTTCCTCCCAAACCTCATGACATAGCCCACCGCCTCGTGACTATTTCACCACGTAGGCATTTCTTGCCATTTTAGCGCAGCTCGACCGTAGCCTCCCACCGGGCACACGAGGACACTCAAAAGACTGTACCCATTTCCGACGGCCGTAACCCCCGAACCCCCTCCCCAACCCCCATGACCAAAGGCTATAGCCACCGCCTGCGATTATTTCACGCGCGGCTGTACATTTTTTGCTATTTTAGGGCAGGCTTGACCGTAGCTCCCACTGGGCACAGAGGACCTCAAAAGACTGTACCCATTTCACACCTGAGCCTCCGAACGCCTCCCAACCCCGAGGGCCAAAGGCTATAGCCCACCGCCTCTGAATATTTCCGTGCTGCCACTGGCATTTCTTGCCATTTTAGTGCGGACCTCTGACCGTAGCCTCCCACTGGCACGCGAGGGCCCTCAAAAGACTCACCCATTTCCGACGCCCAGACCCCGAACGCCCCTCCCAACCCCGGACCAAAGCCTATAGCCCACCGCCACTATTTCACGCTGCGCCACTGGCATGTCTCGCCATTTTAGGCAGGCTTATGACCGTAGCCTCCCACCGGCCACGAGGACCTCGAAAAGACTGACTGATTTCGACGACCAGAGCCCTCAAACCCTCTCCCAACCCCCGGACCAAAGGCTATAGCCCACCGCCTGTGACTATTTCACGCGCCACTGGCATTTCTTGTCATTTTAGGGCAGGCCTCTGATCAGAGCCTCCCAAGGGCACACGAGGACCCTCGAAAAGACTTTACCCATTTCAAGCCCTCCCCAACCCCGCACCAAAGGCTATAGCCCACCGGCCTCCATTACTTCACGCTGGCCACTGGCATTTCTTGCCATTTTAGGGCCGGCCTCGACTGTGGCCTCCCACTCACGCGAGACCTCGAAAAGACTGTACCCATTTCCGACACCTGAGCCTCCGAACGCCCCTCCCAACCCCCGAGGGCCAAAGGCTATAGCCCACCGCCTGCATGACTATTTCACGCTACTGCTACTGTGGACATTTCTTGCCATTTTAGGGCAGGCTTCTGACCGAGCCTCAAGACTGGGCACATGAGGACCCTCAGAAGACTGCAGACTCCATTCACGACTATAGCCCTCAAACCCCTCCCCAACCCCTCAAGGGACCAAAGGCTATAGCCCACCGGCCTCAGTGAATATTTCCCGTGCTGCGACGCTGGGCATTTCTTGCCATTTTAGTGCGGACCTCTGACCGTAGCCTCCCACTGGGCACGCGAGGACCCTCGAAAAGACTGTACCCATTTCCGACGCCCAGAGACCCCGAACGCCCCTCCCCAACCCCCGCGGACCAAAGCCTATAGCCCACCGGCCTCGGCGACTATTTCACGCGCTGCGCCGCTGGGCATGTCTTGCCATTTTAGGGCAGGCTTCTGACCGTAGCCTCCCACTGGGCACGCGAGGACCCTCGAAAAGACTGTACCCATTTCCGAGGACCAGAGCCCCTAAACCTTCTCCCCAACCCCCGCGGACCAAAGGCTATAGCCCACCGGCCTCGGTGACTATTTGACGCGCTGCGCCGCTGGGCATTTCTTGCCATTTTAGGGCAGGCATTTGACCGTAGCTTCCCACTGGGCACACGAGGACCCTCAAAAAGACTGTACCCATTTCTGACGCCTAGAGCCCCCGAACGCCCCTCCCCAACCGCCGCGGACCAAAGGCTATAGACCACTGCCTGGCGACTATTTCACGCGATGCGCTGGCATTTCTTGCCATTTTAGGGCAGGCTTGACCGTAGCCTCCCATCATGACACGAGGAACCTCGAAAAGACTGTACCCATTTCCGACGACCAGTGACCCCGATACCACCTCCCCAACCCCTCATGGACCAGCATTATAGCCCACTGCCTGGGCGCTTATTTCACGCTACTGTGTCATTGGTATTTCTTGCCATTTTAGGGCAGGCTTCTGACCGTAGCCTCCCACTGGCCACACTAGGACCCTCGAAAAGACTGTAAATATTTCCGACGACCAGAGCCTCCGAAACCCCGTCCACAATCCCCGCGGACCAAACGCTATAGCCCACCGGCCTCGGTGACTATTTCACGCGCTACGCCGCTGGGTATTTCTTGCCATTTTAAAGCAGGATTCTGACCATAGCCTCCCACTGGGCACACGAGGACCCTGGAAAGGACTGTACCCATTTCGACGACCAGAGCCTCCTAAACTCCCTCCCCAACCACCGCGGACCAAAGGCTATAGGCCACCGGCCTCAGTGACTATTTCCCGCGCTGCGCCGCTAGGCATTTCTTGCCATTTTAGGAAGGCCTCTGACCGTAGCCTCCCACTGGGCACACGAGGACCCTCGAAACGACTGTACCCATTTCCGACGCCCAAAGCCCCAGAACTTCCCTCCCCAACCCCCGCGGACCAAAGGCTATAGCCCACCGGCCTCGGCAACTATTTCACGCGCTACGCCGCTGGACATTTCTTGCCATTTAAGGGCAGGCTTGTGACCGTAGCCTCCCACTGGCCACACGAGGACCCTCGAAAAGACTGTACCCATTTTCGATGACCGGAGCCCCCGAAACCCCCTCCCCAACCCCGCGGACCAAAGGCTATAGGCCACCGGCCTCAGTGACCATTTCCTCAAGGCTACTGGCATTTCTTGCCATTTTAATAAGGCCTCTGACCGTAGCCTCCCACTGTACACACGAGGACCCTCGAAAAGACTGTACCCATTTCCGACGACTGTGAGCCCTCAAACCCCTCCCCAACCCCTGGACCAGCACATGGCCCACCGCCTCGGCGATTATTTCACGCGATGCGCTGGCATTTCTTTTATTTAGTATGTGCTCGACCGTAGCCTCCCACTGGCCACACGAGGAACCTCGAAAAGACTGTACCCATTTCCGACGACCAGAACCCCCGATACCCCCTCCCTAACCCCCGCGGACCAAATGCTATAGCCCCCGAAACCCCCTCCCCAATTTTTTTTTTTTTAACACACGTGTTTATTCAATCAGATTAATGATAGCAATCAAAGAAAAGTACAAGTATTATCTCCAGTCTAAAGAAATATCACAACCACATCAACAATCCACATGCATCACCAAAGAGACTATAGTAATCAGGCCACTTTCAAGAATAACATGTCAAACCCCAAAATCTCACCAGTAGTAGTGACACTCTCACAAAGAAATTAAACCCAATAAAAATTGTCACTACAATGAATGGTGAATTGAGAGAAAATAATATAGAAATACCACACACTCTCACCAAGATGAAAGAAATATGCCCACAGCTTAGAAATAATACGACCTCAAATAAATTACTAGTCAACCCAATTTATTTATTTATTTTTTTTTTTTTAATGCATCACTACATCTTAATAGCCCATATAACTAGCTTTTACTTCAGACTATAGTTCTCTAAAATCAAGAATGACTTTTATTAGACGAACGAGGCTGTGACATGGCTTAACAAAGAAAGGAAAATAGGAAACAAAATATATATGTTTGAGAAAATTTCAAGAACTTTGAAAATTACAAGATGCTTTTTTATTTATTGCTATTGTATATCCTTTTTTTTTTTTTTCTTTTGAATTTTTTTTATATGGCACAACTTTATTGAACAAAATAATTATTTATCCTTTTCTCAAACATGAATAGGTGATGGAACTTGTATTATAACGGTAATACTCCAAATTGAGGGTCGATGATAAGTTAACAAAGAAAAGCTTTTTTTTTTTTTTTTTTGGGGTCAAAATGGCAAACTATGGATATTTTATAATAGGGTTGGGTTGAAAGGCTAAAACGGAAAAAATATTGCCTTCCAACGTCTATTAGAGTTCTAAATAATCTTTCATATCTACTAGTTAGGTGGGCCTTTAGATGCAACAACACACTTTTTTTTTTTTTACAAGGGTTGACTTAAAGGAAATCTAGAGATCATGTATAAAATAATAAACTGCTAAACTGCATGAATAATGGGCAAAAAGGGTTACTCTCCAAGAAAAATTAATAGGCTCAAAAACTCACTTGGAATTTATTTTGACATATGCATTCCTTCAAGCAACTCATATTTGTCCCCAACATCAACATATAGTAAGCAAACATGGTGTAACATCACTCAAGACCAAAGATAATACAAATACTAAAATTCAAAAGTCATCATATCATCCAATATAAAAAACTCACACAAAATTACCAAATATATTTTTTTTTTTACGAAATTCTACCCCCCAACCTATTCTAAACATAAAAAGAAAAACATACATGCAGAAAAATTAAAGAAAAATGTCTGAAATTTTTTTTTTTTTTAAAAAGATGCGTTTCTAGAGTAACTACACTCCATATTCAGCCATCTTTGACTCAAAAACGTGAAAATGTATATTTATAAAGGAGAAGTCAAAAAGAAAAGTTAAGAAAAACAATTTTTTTTTACTAAGAAGATGCGTTTCTAGAGTAACTACACTCCATATTCAGCCATCTTCTACTCAAAATGGTTAGTTCTACAACAAAAAATTAGTAAAAACTTAACCAATATTCCACAATTGTCAACTATTCCTCCCCTAACTCGAATGAAACATTGTCCTCAATGTTTGAAAGGAAAGAAGTAGAGTTTAAGACATCACCGGTAGTGCAAACACGTAAGAAAATATTTACAAACCGAAGAGTTAAATCTAATTTGTACTTTTATCATCGCTATCGTTACCATCATTATTTGAACATTCCAACACAACGGTCCCGGATCCGCTCTCGATCGATAAGTTTGTAATGCATCAAGTAGCTCATTAGCGATGTGCACAAATAAAGACTTTTTAATCGAGGAAGGAATGAAATAGGTTTTATTGCATGGTTAAGAAATGCGATAAAGCCATCATAAAATTATTGACATTTAACAAACCGATGGGTTTCGTGGATGTTCGATGGGCCCAAGATGCTAATGTGATTAGTGCTCTAGAGTTGCAAGATCTCCTGAAGGAAAATAAAAGCATCAAAGATGATTTAGCATTTCAGTTATTCGTTTCTTGCATACCCGAGACAACTAACTCTTCTCCGCTTGACGAGTTAGACAAACAGCCCAAAGGTTTTAGGATTGTTGAACGATGCCTAACACTTGGCCCCTCCGACATAAGCAGCCGAGACCATTTTGATAACCCTCGGTCACCTCCTCCATACACCAAGTGCAATTTTCTCCTGCTATTCTTCGACCAAGATCTATGGCCCCTCAATCTAACTCTTTATGTTTGCCATAGTTAAATCCAGAGAGCACACAAATGTTCTCGAATTGTTCACCGAGTAATGCCATTAGGATATCGCTCAAAACAACTTGTGAGTGCACAATAACAAAAATTATATTTAAAACCTTGGACAACAGTCACAAACTGTATGAGGCATTATGTCAATTAACGCGTAAGGCACATGGCTCGAGAGTCAAAAAGAAAACAGTAAAAAGGAAAAGCAAAAACAATGATAACAAGAAAAATTATTACAAGCAATAATGCGAATGGTAAGATAACAGTAAAGTAAAAAGGATATCTATAGGTAGTTGCGACTGTGGCTCACATCTTCCTCTGGTTTTACGTCCAGAAACGGCTTGAACGCCCTCTATGGGTCGAGGATAGGCTTCCCATCCAGTTTTCTTACAACCGCAAACAGTGGTCGCTTTATAGTCGATTCCCGAGATCAGATTGCACGTTCTTTCTCGAATAATGGCCATAACTGGAGAATCGCTCTTTGTACGTATCCACTGGGATGCGTTTCAAAAGACAAAAGGATATTATCCAATGACTCTTTATTCAAGCCATCCCTAATGAATTTAATCTTATCTTCCCTGTTATCAGACACCATTCCTAAAGAACATGGTTTTTTATTGCATATCGTTCTGGCACATTTATGACAAGCAACAGAAAGTATTCGAGCTCGTCGTTTTCTCGCATAATTTCCTTTACCACAACCAGGCATGTATGCAATAAATTTAGGAGGCAACTCACCTGCCAAACGTACTTTGGCCTCGATTAACCAGCGGATGTTAGCAGGTATGCCATTCTTCATAAGCAATCGCATGCGTTCAGATCGGGCTTTATAGATTGAAAAGAGTGCATTCTGAGGAAGCGAAGGGAATCGTTTGTGAAGCTTTACTAAAATCTCGTCTCTGTCCATGCCTTCGTCTCAGAATATCAGTTATTGTGGGAAACTGAAGTAACCGACTTGATTGTCACGGAGTACTGTTATCCGCCTCTTCACCGGGGTGACAAACTCAAGCTCCAATTCCAGATCAAAAATTCCATCCTCTATTTCTGTGAGTTGTCTTTCTAGATCTTTAACGTGGAATACTAACTCAAGGCCAGGTATCCCAGATAGGATGAAATTTACAAAATCGTATCTGCTTTCTGAGATGAGTTTGGATACGTGGAAGTGTTCTAATCGTGTACAAGAGGTACTGTCTCATGATTAAAATGATAAGAGAAAACTATAATGATTAAACAAACACACTTAAACAAAAATAATTTCAATCAGCAAAAGAATAATCAAAAGAAAGAAAAGAATCAAATCAAATTACCGAAAAGAAAAGAAAAACCTCAATTTAAACTTGGTGGGTCACTCAGATTTATTTCACTCTCCTCTCCATGTGGTTGGTATTCTAGATATGGCTTTAATCTTTGACCATTTACTTTAAAAGTAACGCCATTCTTTGGATCCTTAATTTCAATTGCCCCATGTGGAAAAACAGTGTGAACAACAAATGGGCCAAACCATCGAGAACGTGACTTACCTGGAATGGGTGCAAGCAAGAATTTAATAAAAGCACTTTCTCGACCGGAGGAAAGATTTCATAATTGATTTTCTCATAATTTGCTTGTCGTGAAAGACTTTTATTCGTTGTTTGTAAATCTTGGCCAGCTGTAATCTTCTTTGAGCCACTTGTTGCATGTCAAAATTGAATTTCGATGGCCCAAGACGCACGATGCCTCGAGTTTTGGTGATTCCGATGACGGGCTGAGTTCCTTTCTCGATGGCACTAGTTGTTCAACCTTGACTTCCATTTATTTGTGTCCATGGACGGTGCCGAGTCAAGTAGTGTATTGACCTCATCGATTGATCCACAATGTCAAAATCCAAACCAAAGTGAGTTAAACATGTTTGTAAAGGGTCATCGCTAAAGTTCGATGTAAAATTATTATCAACTAATGTTTCTATTAAATCCACATCAACAATTCCATCATCCACATTGTGAGGTTGTTTGGCAATGTTGAAAATATTGAGCTCCATGGTCATATTGCCAAAGGACAATCCGATATTTCCAAATTCCGCATTGAATGCGAGCATCGAGCTGCCAAGAAAGGTCGCCTAGATAACGGGATGTGCTTCTTTGAATCCTCAGACCGGTTGAGTGTCAATTACAATGAAATCAACAGAAAATAAAACTTGTTCACTCGAATAAGCACGCCCTCCACAATACCACGAGGTATTTTTGGGACCGACCGTGTCAGAACACCACCTGAGTTGTGTAATTCTCCCAAATTCAAGTTTCACAACATGCAATAAGGCAACAGATTTACACTAGCTCCTAAATCCAACAAAGCATTCTCAATTGTGTGGTTCCCTATACTACATGAGATAGTGGGGAGCTCGGATCTTTGAATTTTAGAGGCATTTTATGTTGGAGTATAGAATCAACATTTTCGTTAAAAAGGCCTTTTTCCGAACATGAATATTTCTCTTTAGTGCATAGATCTTTAAGAAACTTGGCATACGATGGCACTTGTTTTATAGCTTCAAGCAGTGGATGTTAACACTTACTGTTTGAAGATTTCAAAAATCTCACCTGTGATTTTCCTTCTTCCCTTTAGCTAACCTCCGAGGAAATGGAGCTTGGGAATGTATTCTCGTGAGTTGGTTTCTTCTTCTCCTCCGTGATGGGTCCTCGATTCACTGTACAACTGAGTTGATTTTGGCATCTCCACTTTGTTATCGATTTCTTTCCCTTTCGCAAGGTCATGATAGCTTTGACCTTCCATATCACGGTGAATCGAACTTGCTTCATGCACCGCTAGATTGTGCACTGTTGACTTGGAAATTTACATTTCTAAACGGTCATTGTAAAGGTTTGAACTGAAGTAGCATGTTGTCCCAACATTTTCTAGATATTTGAATTTGATTGGGCTTGTGAGTCAAGCCCTCATCTCAATTCGCAGTTCATCAATGGTGCGGTTCTGCTGCTCGATTCTAGAATGAGTAGAATTCTTCATATTCTGGAATGTATCCTCCCATGGTCTGGGTTGAGAGTGGGGTTGGGTTTTGATTGTATGCTCTAAATGGTGGCTGAGAGGCTTGAGAAATTTGAGGAATTTGAGGAATTGGTGGAGGTGGAGCTGCTGGTTCATTTTGTTGGAATCCTTGAGACCATGAAAAATTGGGGTGGTCTCTCCATCCAGGATTGTATGTGTTGGAGTATGGGTTGTAGTTTGATGGCTTTCTCATGACTCATATGGCATTGACTTGATCTGAATATGAGTCATAGTCATGTGGTTCGCTGAGTCGTCAGCACGATGCTATTCACGAGAAAGGCCTTCAACCATCTCTTTGACTTCTTTAATTCCCCGAGCTTGACTCGCCAACGTGAACCTCATTAACTCCCTAAATAATCCTGGTATTTCTGAGAGATCGACTCCTATGTTGGGAATTATCCGATTAGCGCTGTAAGAATTAACAAATCTCTGATGCGCTTTATGACATTAACTCTCCTCCACTTTTCGCCATTAGCCATTCTTGCACTTGTTGAAATAATCCCTTCTAAAAGTATTGGCATTGGTGCCATTTCGTACTCCATGATGTGGGCACTCAAGAGTAGCCCATTGAATCGCCTCCCATGCTTCAAAAATTGCTCGTTGTCTCTTTGAGTAAATTCTGAAATTTCCCTGCGAATAGCATTGGTTTTATGAACTGTGAAAAATTTATTTAAAAATTTTGTTATAATTTGTTCCCATGATGTAATGATATTAGCAGTCAATGTATTAAACAATGAACGAGCTCTATCCTTTAAAGAAAATGGGAATAATCTAAGTTTAACATCATCATCTGAAAAATTCTCATATTTAAAAGTCTGACAGATAGCATGGAAATCATTCAGATGATTATATGGGTCCTCATTTTCTAAGCCATAGAATGTGGGGAGACAATTTAGCACACTAGGTTTTAATTCAAAACTCCTAGCAGCTACATTTGGGTATCTGATGCATGATGTGCTCAAATTTGCTAAGGGACTAAAATAGTCCTTAAATGGCCTCTCCTGTGGTTCTGATTGTTGATTTTGCAAATCCATGTCAATTTTATTTTTAAAAGCAGTATGTTTATGTGTGTAAGTGTTTTTCTAACTCAAGGTCTAAAGGCTCAAGATTAGGTGATAATGACCTTCGACCACGCATACAAAGAACAAAATAAATGAAAATAAAAATAAACAGGAGGGAGAAATTTCGATACTAACCTTGTGACGTTGTTACAATCTTAATATGAAAATACACTCAATTGCTATAAGAAAAAGAAATTACGTGAAACAAATATTAACTAAAATTAAAATAAATTACAAAGAAAGATAACAAGATAAACAAAATTAAATTACAAAGAAAAATAATAGGAAAGTTAAATTATACAAATTTAAAGAAGAGAAAAAAAAAAATGAAATTATAAACTTAATTAAAATTTTTTTTTTTTAAATGAGAAAAGGAGAAAAATAAAATTACAAGAAAATAACTAAAAAAAATTAATTCTATGAATTAAAATACTTACCTCCCCGGCAACGGCGCCAAAAACTTGTTGTGCAAATTTTATTGAACTCGCAGTTTAATCTAATCCATTGTAGAATCAGATCACCATGACGAGTGTCGATCCCACGAGGAGGTTGATTTTAATTGTGTGTAGAATTAATTTTCTTTAGATGAGTGGTTGGATTTGTGGTGGAAATGATTTAGATTATACTAGAATTTAAATTGAGACTATCATAGAAATTAAATTACAATGGCAGGAATAAATTGAAATTGGAAACTATTGAGATAAAGCACTGGGTATCCTGGACCGTGATCAACATGCTCCATGGGCTAAATATTCCATATTAATACTAATTAAACTGAGGGGATTCCACACTCACGAACCACGCCAAATAAGTATGGTGTTATATTATCGTACAAATAATAATAACCTTGTACTAGGGTGCTTTAACCAGACTAGATTCAGACAAGACTATTATTATTTGTCACTAAAAGTCAAAACAACCACAAATATTAGAGGGGAATAGAAAATAAATTTACCAAATAAAGCCCATGGAACATGTTGAGACTTCACCTTCAACCCAAGCTTGAAAGAAAATTAGCTACTCATATTTGAACTAAGGGTAAAATGGGAATTTATTAAAATACATAGAAAATACAAGAAAGAGAAGGAATTACAGTAAATCTGTTTACAAAATGAATTCAGTGATATCAAATTGTGGGGAAGCCCCTTTATAGTACATTGAGTGAATCATGACCATCCACTATTTGAACAAGAATACTATTTGCATACCACACGGTTTGACCACTATTTGCACA
This sequence comes from Citropsis articulata, assembly GCA_030449925.1. Taxonomy (NCBI): domain Eukaryota; kingdom Viridiplantae; phylum Streptophyta; class Magnoliopsida; order Sapindales; family Rutaceae; genus Citropsis; species Citropsis articulata. Next base: position 225,139 of record JASUUH010000039.1, on the reverse strand, counting down.
AAGAAACCGGTTTTTGCACAAGAATACTATTTGACAGCTCACACGGTTTACCACTATTGAACAAAGGACATTTTTCCTTTATGCTCCTCCCAAAGTTTTGATCGTCCCGAGTTCAAATGTGACGTCCGCTTTACTGTCGATCACTGCTCATTGTGAAACAATCGTGATACCCCAAAATACATAAAATAACTAATTATAATGAAACACACGTAATTAAATAATAAAATACTTAAATAAATAAAAATACCAGAGGACCTCGAAAAGACTATTCCGACCAGAGCCCCCGAAACCCCCTCCCCAATCCCCGCGGACCAAAGGCTATTGCCCACCGGACTCGGAGACTATTTCACGCGATGCGCCGCTGGGCATTTCTTTCCATTTTAGGGCAGGCTTCTGACCGTAGCCTCCCACTGGCCACATGAGGAACCTCGAAAAGACTGTACCCATTTCCGACGACTAACCCCGATACCCCTCCCTAACCCCTCAAGGGACCAAATGCTATAGCCCACCTGGCGCTTATTTCACGGTCAGGCATTTCTGACATTTTAGTGTGCTTCTGACCGTAGCCTCCCACTGGGCACACGAGACCCTCGAAAACACTGCATATTTCACCACTGTGAGCCCCTCAAACCCCTCCCCAACCCCGCTGACCAAAGGCTATAGCCACCGCCTGGACTTATTTCACGCACAAGGCCATTGGCATTTTCATTTTAGGGCAGGCTCCGACCGTAGCCTCCCATCGCCACACGAGGAACCTCGAAAGACTGTACCCATTTCACGACTCAGCACCCCTGATACCCCTCCCAACCCTCATGACCAAATGTTATAGCCCACTGCCCCGCCTTATTTCACGCACTGGCTGGCATTTCTGTCATTTTAGGCAGGCTTCGACCGTAGCCTCCCACGGGCACACGAGGACCTCGAAAAGACTTTACCCATTTCCGACGCCCCTCCCCAACCCCTCAGACCAAAGGCTTTGAGCCCACCTGGCGATTATTTCACGCACGCCAGCAAGACATTTCTTGCCATTTTAGTGGCATCTGACCATAGCTTCCCACTGGGCACACGAGGGCCTCGAAAGACTGTACCCATTTCTCGATGCCCAGAGCCCCAAGGCCCTCCCAACCCCCGCTGACCAAAAATCTATAGCCCACCGCCTATGACTATTTCACGTGGTCACTGGACATTTCTTGCTATTTTAGTGTGCCCACTGTAGCCTCCCATCACACGAGACCCTCTAAAAGACTCAGACATATTTCCGACGACTGAGCCCCAAACCCCTCCCAACCCTCATGACTAAACGCTATAGCCCACCGCCTCATGACTATTTCACGCACTGGTATTTCTTGCCATTTTAGGGCAGTGCTTCTGACCGTAGCCTCCCACTGCCACACGAGGAACCCTCGAAAAGACTGTACCCATTTCCACGCACCAACCCCGATACCCCTCCCTAACCCCTCATGACCAAATGCTATAGCCCACCGCCTGGTCGCTTATTTCACGAGCGCGCAGGGCATTTCTTTATTTTAGGGCAGGCTCTGACCGTAGCCTCCCATCACACGAGGACCCTCGAAAACACTGTACATATTTCCGACGACCAGAGCCCCAAACCCTCCCCAACCCTCATGACCAAAGGCTATAGCCCACCGCCCTATGACTATTTCACGCTGCGTCATTTCTTGCCATTTTAGGGCAGGCTCGACCGTAGCCTCCCACCGCCACACGAGGAACCTCGAAAGACTGTACCCATTTCCGACGACAGTAACCCCGATACCCCTCCCTAACCCCCGCTGGACCAATGTTATAGCCCACCGCCTGGCGCCTTATTTCACGCGCTGCAGGGCATTTCTTGTCATTTTAGGCAGGCTGACCATAGCTTCCCATCACACACGAGACCTCGAAGACTGACCCATTTCGATGCCCAGAGCCCCGAACACCCTCCCCAACCTCGGACTGCAAATCTATAGCCCACCGCCTTGTGACTATTTCACGAGCTGTGCCGCTGGACATTTCTTGCCATTTTAGGGTGCTGACAGTAGCCTCCCATCGGGCACACGAGGACCTCGAAAAGACTGTATACATTTCCACTGTGAGCCCCCAAACCCCACCCCAACCCCTCATGGACCAACGCTATAGCCCACCGCCTCGTGACTATTTCACGCGCTGGTATTTCTTGCCATTTTAGGCAGGCTTTGACCGTAGCCTCCCACCACACGAGGAACCTCGAAAAGACTGTACCCATTTTCGACGACCAAAACCCCCGATACCCCCTCCCTAACCCCCGCGGACCAAATGCTATAGCCCACCGGCCTGGGCGCCTATTTCACGCGCTGCGCCGCAGGGCATTTCTTGCCATTTTAGGGCAGGCATCTGACCGTAGCCTCCCACGGGGCACACGAGGACCCTCGAAGAAACTTTACCCTTTTCCGACGCCTCCCAACCCCGCACTAAAGGCTAGAGCCCACCGCCTGGGCGCTTATTTCACGCAGCTGCAAGATTTCTTGCCATTTTAGCAGTGCATCTGACCGTAGCTTCCCATCGGGCACACGACCCTCAAAAGACTGTACCATTTTCGATCCCTGTAGCCCCAACGCCCCTCCCTAACCCTCATGGACCAAAATCTATAGCCCACCGCCTTGGGCGACTATTTCACGTGGCCGTGTCACTGACATTTCTTGCCATTTTAGGGCGTGCCTGACCGTAGCCTCCCATCGCACACGAGGACCCTCAAAAAGACTGCACCCATTTCCGACACTGAGCCCCAAACCCCTCCCAATCCCTCAAGGACCAAAGGCTATTGCCCACCGACTCGAGACTATTTCACGATGCGCTTGGCATTTCTTTCCATTTTAGGGTGCTTCGACCGTAGCCTCCCACTCGCCACATGAGGAACCCTCGAAAAGACTGTACCCATTTCCGACGACTGTAACCCCGATACCCCTCCCTAACCCTCAAGGACTAAATGCTATAGCCCACCGCCCTGCACTTATTTCACGAAGGCGCTGCAGTGGCATTTCTTGACATTTTAGGGCAGTGCTTGACCGTAGCCTCCCATCACACGAGGACCTCGAAAACACTGTACATATTTCCGACTCACTGAGCCCCTCAAACCCCTCCCAACCCCCTCATGGACCAGGCTATAGGCCCACCGCCTTGGTGACTATTTCACGCTGCGCTGGGCATTACTTGCCATTATAGGGCAATCCTCTGACCGTAGCCTCCCACTGGCCACACGAGGAACCTCGAAAAGACTGTACCCATTTCTGACGACTAGCACCCCCGATACCCCCTCCCTAACCCCCGCGGACCAAATGCTATAGCCCACCGGCCCTGGCGCCTATTTCACGCGCTGCGCCGCAGGGCATTTCTTGTCATTTTAGGGCAGGCCTCTGACCGTAGCCTCCCACGGGGCACACGAGGACCCTCGAAAAGACTTTACCCATTTCCGACGCCCCTCCCCAACCCTCGCAGACCAAAGGCTTGAGCCCACCGGCCAGGGCGCCTATTTCACGCGCTGCGCCGCAGCACATTTCTTGCCATTTTAGGGCAGGCATCTGACCATAGCTTCCCACTGGGCACACGAGGGCCCTCGAAAGACTGTACCCATTTCTGATGCCCAGAGCCCCCGAAGGCCCCTCCCCAACCCCCGCGGACCAAAATCTATAGCCCACCGCCTTTGCCTGACTATTTCACGTGGCCGTGTCACGATTTTTGCCATTTGTAGTGTGCTTCACTGACCGTAGCCTCCCACTGGGCACACGAGACCTCGAAAGACTGTACATATTTCCGCCACCTGTGAGCCCCGAAACCCTCTTCCCAACCTCCCCGCCGACCAAACGCAATTATACCTTGACTATTTCACGCTAAGGTACTGGGTATTTTCATTTTAGGGGCAGGTGTCGACCGTAGCCTCCCACTACACGAGGAACCCGAAAAGATCGTACTCCATTTCCCACGACCGTAACCCCTGAGACACCCCTCCCTAACCCCTCATGAAATGCTGTAGCCCACCGCCTGGTCGCCTATTTCACGAAGCACGCGGCTGCATTTCTTGGTTATTTAGGGCAGGCTCACTGTAGCCTCCCACTGGCACACGAGGACCCTCGAAACACTGTACATATGGCTTCCGACCAGAGCCCCGAACCCCTCCCCAACCTCCTCATGACCAAGGCTATAGCCACCGCCTTGACTATTTCACGCACAACAGCTGCGCCATTGGCATTTCTTGCCATTTTAGGGCAGGCTTGACCAGTAGCCTCCCACCGCCACACGAGGAACCTCGAAGACTGTACCCATTTCCACGACTCAGAACCCCTGACACTCCCTAACCCCTCATGACCAAATGTTATAGCCCACTGCCCTCACATTTATTTCACGCCACAAGGCCAGTAGGCATTTCTTGTCATTTTAGGGCAGTGCCTCTGAATTATAGCTTCCCATCGGGCACACGAGGGCCCTCGAAAGACTGTACCATTTCTGATGCCTGAGCCCCGAACACCCCTCTCCCAACCCCCGCTGGGACTTAAAATCTATAGCCCACCGCCTTTGCATGACTATTTCACGAGTCAGCCGCTGACATTTCTTGTTATTTTAGGCAGTGCTTCCACCGTAGCCTCCCATCGGGCACACGAGACCCTCGAAGACTGTACATATTTCACGACCAGAGCCCTCAAACCCCCACCCCAACCCCTCAAGGACCAAACGCTATAGCCCACCGCCTTGGTGACTATTTCCACGCACAAGGCCATTGGTATTTCTTACATTTTAGGGCAGGCTTCTGACCGTAGCCTCCCACCGCCACACGAGGAACCTCGAAAAGACTGTCACCAGAACCCCGACACCCCCTCCCTAACCCTCATGACCAAATGTTATAGCCCACCGCCTGGGCGCTTATTTCACGCGCTGCGCCAGGCATTTCTTGTCATTTTAGGGCAAGCCTGATCAGTAGCCTCCCACGGGGCACACGAGACCCTCAAGAAACTTTACCCTTTTCCCGACGCCTCCCCAACCCCGCAGACCAAAGGCTAGAGCCCACCGCCTGGGCGCTTATTTCACGCTACAGTCAAGCGCATTTCTTGCCATTTTAGTGGGCATCTGACCAGAGCTTCCCACTGGGCACACGAGGGCCCTCGAAGACTGTACCCATTTCTGATCCGAGCCCCTGAACGCCCTCCCTAACCCCCATGGACAGAAATCTATAGCCCACCGCCTGGCGACTATTTCACGTGGCCGTGTCACTGACATTTTCTGCCATTTTAGGCAGGCTTGACCGTAGCCTCCCACCGCGCACACGAGGACCCCCCAAAAGACTGTACCCATTTCCGACGCACCAGCCCCCGAAACCCCTCCCAATCCCTCAAGGACCAAAGGCTATTGCCCACCGGACTCGGAGACTATTTCACGCGATGCGCCGCTGGGCATTTCTTTCCATTTTAGGGCAGGCTTCTGACCGTAGCCTCCCACTGGCCACATGAGGAACCTCGAAAAGACTGTACCCATTTCCGACGACCAGAACCCCCGATACCCCCTCCCTAACCCCCGCGGACCAAATGCTATAGCCCACCGGCCTGGGCGCCTATTTCACGAGCTGCGCCGCAGGGCATTTCTTGACATTTTAGGGCAGGCTTCTGACCGTAGCCTCCCACTGGGCACACGAGGACCCTCGAAAACACTGTACATATTTCCGACGACCAGAGCCCCCGAAACCCCCTCCCCAACCCCCGCGGACCAAAGGCTATAGGCCACCGGCCTCGGTGACTATTTCACGCGCTGCGCCGCTGGGCATTTCTTGCCATTTTAGGGCAGGCTTCTGACCGTAGCCTCCCACTGGCCACACGAGGAACCTCGAAAAGACTGTACCCATTTCTGACGACTAGCACCCCCGATACCCCCTCCCTAACCCCCGCGGACCAAATGCTATAGCCCACCGGCCCTGGCGCCTATTTCACGCGCTGCGCCGCAGGGCATTTCTTGTCATTTTAGGGCAGGCCTCTGACCGTAGCCTCCCACGGGGCACACGAGGACCCTCGAAAAGACTTTACCCATTTCCGACGCCCCTCCCCAACCCTCGCAGACCAAAGGCTTGAGCCCACCGGCCAGGGCGCCTATTTCACGCTACAAGAAAGACATTTCTTGCCATTTTAGGGCAGGCATCTGACCATAGCTTCCCACTGGGCACACGAGGGCCCTCGAAAGACTGTACCCATTTCTGATGCCCAGAGCCCCCGAAGGCCCCTCCCCAACCCCCGCGGACCAAAATCTATAGCCCACCGCTCTCGGCGACTATTTCACGTGCTGTGCCGCTGGACATTTCTTGCCATTTTAGGGCAGGCTTCTGACCGTAGCCTCCCACTGGGCACACGAGGACCCTCGAAAAGACTGTACATATTTCCGACGACCGTGAGCCTCAAACCCCTCCCCAACCCCTCATGACCAAACGCTATAGCCCCTTTGGATTATTTCACGCCACGCACCGCTGGGTATTTCTTGCCATTTTAGGGCAGGCTTCTGACCGTAGCCTCCCACTGGCCACACGAGGAACCTCGAAAAGACTGTACCCATTTCCGACGACCAGAACCCCCGATACCCCCTCCCTAACCCCCGCGGACCAAATGCTATAGCCCACCGGCCTGGGCGCCTATTTCACGAGCTGCGCCGCAGGGCATTTCTTGACATTTTAGGGCAGGCTTCTGACCGTAGCCTCCCACTGGGCACACGAGGACCCTCGAAAACACTGTACATATTTCCGACGACCAGAGGCCCCCGAAACCCTCCCCAACCCTCATGGACCAAAGGTTATAGCCCACCGCCTTGACTATTTCACGCGGCTCACTGGCATTTCTTGCCATTTTAGGGCAGGCTTCTGACCGTAGCCTCCCACCGGCCACACGAGGAACCTCGAAAAGACTGTACCCATTTCCGACGACTAGAACCCCCGATACCCCCTCCCTAACCCCCGCGGACCAAATGCTATAGCCCACCGGCCCTGGCGCCTATTTCACGCGCTGCGCCGCAGGGCATTTCTTGTCATTTTAGGGCAGGCCTCTGACCATAGCTTCCCACTGGGCACACGAGGGCCCTCGAAAGACTGTACCCATTTCTGATGCCCAGAGCCCCCGAACACCCCTCCCCAACCCCCGCGGACCAAAATCTATAGCCCACCGCTCTCGGCGACTATTTCACGAGCTGTGCCGCTGGACATTTCTTGCCATTTTAGGGCAGGCTTCTGACCGTAGCCTCCCACTGGGCACACGAGGACCCTCGAAAAGACTGTACATATTTCCGACGACCAGAGCCCCCGAAACCCCACCCCAACCCCCCCCGACCAAACGCTATAGCCCACCGGCCTCGGTGACTATTTCACGCGCTGCGCCGCTGGGTATTTCTTGCCATTTTAGGGCAGGCTTCTGACCGTAGCCTCCCACTGGCCACACGAGGAACCTCGAAAAGACTGTACCCATTTCCGACGACCAGAACCCCCGATACCCCCTCCCTAACCCCCGCGGACCAAATGCTATAGCCCACCGGCCTGGGCGCCTATTTCACGCGCTGCGCCGCAGGGCATTTCTTGTCATTTTAGGGCAAGCCTCTGACCGTAGCCTCCCACGGGGCACACGAGGACCCTCGAAGAAACTTTACCCTTTTCCGACGCCCCTCCCCAACCCCCGCATGAGACCAGCTAGAGCCCACCGCCCGGGCGCTTATTTCACGCACACAAGAGCGCATTTCTTGCCATTTTAGGGCGGGCATCTGACCGTAGCTTCCCACTGGGCACACGAGGGCCCTCGAAAGACTGTACCCATTTCTGATCCCCAGAGCCCCCGAACGCCCCTCCCTAACCCCCGCGGACCAAAATCTATAGCCCACCGCTCTCGGCGACTATTTCACGTGCTGTGCCGCTGGACATTTCTTGCCATTTTAGGGCAGGCTTCTGACCGTAGCCTCCCACTGCGCACACGAGGACCCTCGAAAAGACTGTACCCATTTCCGACGACCAGAGCCCCCGAAACCCCCTCCCCAATCCCCGCGGACCAAAGGCTATTGCCCACCGGACTCGGAGACTATTTCACGCGATGCGCCGCTGGGCATTTCTTTCCATTTTAGGGCAGGCTTCTGACCGTAGCCTCCCACTGGCCACATGAGGAACCTCGAAAAGACTGTACCCATTTCCGACGACCAGAACCCCCGATACCCCCTCCCTAACCCTCATGGACCAAATGCTATAGCCCACCGCCTGGGCGCTTATTTCACGAAGGCGCCATAGGCATTTCTTGACATTTTAGGCAGTGCTTGACCGTAGCCTCCCACTGGGCACACGAGGACCCTCGAAAACACTGTACATATTTCCGACGACCAGAGCCCCCGAAACCCCCTCCCCCACCCCCGCGGACCAAAGGCTATAGCCCACCGGCCTCGGTGACTATTTCACGCGCTGCGCCGCTGGGCATTTCTTGCCATTTTAGGGCAGGCTTCTGACCGTAGCCTCCCACTGGCCACACGAGGAACCTCGAAAAGACTGTACCCATTTCTGACGACTAGCACCCCCGATACCCCCTCCCTAACCCCCGCGGACCAAATGCTATAGCCCACCGGCCCTGGCGCCTATTTCACGCGGCCGCCAGTAGGCATTTCTTGTCATTTTAGGGCAGGCCTCTGACCGTAGCCTCCCACGGGGCACACGAGGACCCTCGAAAAGACTTTACCCATTTCCGACGCCCCTCCCCAACCCTCGCAGACCAAAGGCTTGAGCCCACCGGCCAGGGCGCCTATTTCACGCGCTGCGCCGCAGCACATTTCTTGCCATTTTAGGGCAGGCATCTGACCATAGCTTCCCACTGGGCACACGAGGGCCCTCGAAAGACTGTACCCATTTCTGATGCCCAGAGCCCTCAAGGTCCCTCCCCAACCCTCATGACCAAAAATCTATAGCCCACCGCCTTTCCGACTATTTCACGCTGCCGCTGACATTTCTTGTTATTTTAGGGCAGGCTTCGACCAGAGCCTCCCATCGGGCACACGAGGACCCTCGAAAAGACTGTACATATTTCCGACGACCGTGAGCCTCAAACCCCTCCCAACCCTCATGACTAAACGCTATAGCCCACCGCCTTGACTATTTCACGCGCTGCGCCGCTGGGTATTTCTTGCCATTTTAGGGCAGGCTTCTGACCGTAGCCTCCCACTGGCCACACGAGGAACCTCGAAAAGACTGTACCCATTTCCGACGACCAGAACCCCCGATACCCCCTCCCTAACCCCCGCGGACCAAATGCTATAGCCCACCGGCCTGGTCGCCTATTTCACGAAGGCGGCAGGGCATTTCTTGCATTTTAGGCAGGCTTGACCGTAGCCTCCCACTGCACACGAGACCCTCGAAAACACTGTACATATTTCCGACGCACTCAGAGCCCCTAAACCCTCCCCAACCCTCAAGGACCAAAGGTTATAGCCCACCGGCCTCGTGACTTATTTCACGCACGCCATGGCATTTCTTGCCATTTTAGGGCAGGCTTCTGACCGTAGCCTCCCACCGGCCACACGAGGAACCTCGAAAAGACTGTACCCATTTCCGACGACTAGAACCCCCGATACCCCCTCCCTAACCCCCGCGGACCAAATGCTATAGCCCACCGGCCCTGGCGCCTATTTCACGCGCTGCGCCGCAGGGCATTTCTTGTCATTTTAGGGCAGGCCTCTGACCATAGCTTCCCACTGGGCACACGAGGGCCCTCGAAAGACTGTACCCATTTCTGATGCCCAGAGCCCCCGAACGCCCCTCCCCAACCCCCGCGGACCAAAATCTATAGCCCACCGCCCCATGACTATTTCACGCTGTGCTACTGGACATTTCTGTTATTTTAGGGCAGGCTTCTGGCCGTAGCCTCCCACTGGCCACACGACGACCCTCGAAAAGACTGTACATATTTCCGACGACCAGAGCCCCCGAAACCCCCACCCCCACCCCCCCAGACCCAAGGCGATAGCCCACCGGCCTTGTGACTATTTCACGCTGCTACTGGTATTTCTTGCCATTTTAGGGCAGGCTCGACCGTAGCCTCCCATCGCCACACGAGGAACCTCAAAAGACTTTACCCATTTCCGACGCCTCCCCAACCCCTCGCAGACCAAAAGGCTAGAGCCCACCGCCTGGGCGCTTATTTCACGCGCCAGCTGCATTTCTTGCCATTTTAGGTGCATCCGATCAGTAGCTTCCCATCGGGCACACGAGGGCCTCGAAAGACTGTACCCATTTCTGATCCCCAGAGCCCCGAACGCCCTCCCTAACCCCTCATGACTAAAATCTATAGCCCACCGCCTTGGCGACTATTTCACGTGGCCGTGTCCGCTGACATTTCTTGCCATTTTAGGGCAGGCTCGACCGTAGCCTCCCATCGCACACGAGGACCCTCAAAAGACTGCACCATTTCCGACCGAGCCCCTCAAACCCTCCCCAACCCCCTCGGACCAAAGGCTATAGCCCACCGGCCTCGGATACTATTTCACGCGCTGCGCCGCTCGGCATTTCTTGCCATTTTAGGGCAGGCATCTGACCGTAGCTTCCCACTGGGCATACGAGGGCCCTCGAAAGACTGTACCATTTCTGATGCCCAGAGCCCCCGAACGCCCCTCCCCAACCCCCGCGGACCAAAATCTATAGCCCACCGCTCTCGGCGACTATTTCACGTGCTGCGCCGCTGGACATTTCTTGCCATTTTAGGGCAGGCTTCTGACCGTAGCCTCCCAATGGGCACACGAGGACCCTCGAAAAGACTGTACCCATTTCCGACGACCAGAGCCCCCGAAACCCCCTCCCCAACCCCCGCGGGCCAAAGGCTATAGCCCACCGGCCTCGGTGACTATTTCACGCGCTACGCAGCTGGGCATTTCTTGCTATTTTAGGGCAGGCTTCTGACCGTAGCCTCCCACTGGGTACGCGAAGACCCTCGAAAAGACTGTACCCATTTCCGACACCTAGAGCCCCCGAACGCCCCTCCCCAACCCCCGCGGGCCAAAGGCTATAGCCCACCGGCCTCGGCGACTATTTCACGAGCTACGCTGGGCATTTCTTGCTATTTTAGGCACGCCTGACCGTAGCCTCCCACGGGCACACGAGGACCTCGAAAAGACTGTACCCATTTCCGACGCCTGTGAGCCCCAACGCCTCCCCAATCCCCGCATGACTAAAGGCTATAGCCCACCGCCTCGGCGATTATTTCACGCGGCCAAGGCTTGGGCATGTCTTGCCATTTTAGGGCAGGCTTCTGACCGTAGCCTACCACTGGGCACACGAGGACCCTCGAAAAGACTGTTCCCATTTCCGACGACCAGAACCCCCGATACCCCCTCCCCAACCCCCGCTGACCAAAGGCTATTGCCCACCGGCCTCGGTGACTATTTGGTGCGCTGCGCCGCTGGGCATTTCTTGCCATTTTAGGGCAGGCCTCTGACCGTAGCATCCCACTGGGCACGCGAAGACCTTCGAAAAGACTGTACCCATTTCGGACACCCAGAGCCCCCGAACGCCCCTCCCCAACCCCCGCGGACCAAAGGCTATAGCCCACCGGCCTCGGTGACTATTTCACGCGCTGCGCCGCTGGGCATTTCTTGCCATTTTAGGGCAGGCTTCTGACCGTAGCCTCCCACCGGCCACACGAGGAACCTCGAAAAGACTGTACCCATTTCCGACGACTAGAACCCCCGATACCCCCTCCCTAACCCCCGCGGACCAAATGCTATAGCCCACCGGCCCTGGCGCCTATTTCACGCGCTGCGCCGCAGGGCATTTCTTGTCATTTTAGGGCAGGCCTCTGACCATAGCTTCCCACTGGGCACACGAGGGCCCTCGAAAGACTGTACCCATTTCTGATGCCCAGAGCCCCCGAACGCCCCTCCCCAACCCCCGCGGACCAAAATCTATAGCCCACCGCTCTCGGCGACTATTTCACGAGCTGTGCCGCTGGACATTTCTTGCCATTTTAGGGCAGGCTTCTGACCGTAGCCTCCCACTGGGCACACGAGGACCCTCGAAAAGACTGTACATATTTCCGACGACCAGAGCCCCCGAAACCCCCACCCCAACCCCCGCGGACCAAACGCTATAGCCCACCGGCCTCGGTGACTATTTCACGCGCTGCGCCGCTGGGTATTTCTTGCCATTTTAGGGCAGGCTTCTGACCGTAGCCTCCCACTGGCCACACGAGGAACCTCGAAAAGACTGTACCCATTTTCGACGACCAGAACCCCCGATACCCCCTCCCTAACCCCCGCGGACCAAATGCTATAGCCCACCGGCCTGGGCGCCTATTTCACGCGCTGCGCCGCAGGGCATTTCTTGTCATTTTAGGGCAGGCCTCTGACCGTAGCCTCCCACGGGGCACACGAGGACCCTCGAAGAAACTTTACCCTTTTCCGACGCCCCTCCCCAACCCCCGCAGACCAAAGGCTAGAGCCCACCGGCCTGGGCGCCTATTTCACGCGCTGCGCCGCAGCGCATTTCTTGCCATTTTAGGGCAGGCATCTGACCGTAGCTTCCCACTGGGCACACGAGGGCCCTCGAAAGACTGTACCCATTTCTGATCCCCAGAGCCCCCGAACGCCCCTCCCTAACCCCCGCGGACCAAAATCTATAGCCCACCGCTCTCGGCGACTATTTCACGTGCTGTGCCGCTGGACATTTCTTGCCATTTTAGGGCAGGCTTCTGACCGTAGCCTCCCACTGCGCACACGAGGACCCTCGAAAAGACTGTACCCATTTCCGACGACCAGAGCCCCCGAAACCCCCTCCCCAACCCCCTCGGACCAAAGGCTATAGCCCACCGGCCTCGGATACTATTTCACGCGCTGCGCCGCTCGGCATTTCTTGCCATTTTAGGGCAGGCATCTGACCGTAGCTTCCCACTGGGCACACGAGGGCCCTCGAAAGACTGTACCATTTCTGATGCCCAGAGCCCCCGAACGCCCCTCCCCAACCCCCGCGGACCAAAATCTATAGCCCACCGCTCTCGGCGACTATTTCACGTGCTGCGCCGCTGGACATTTCTTGCCATTTTAGGGCAGGCTTGACTCAGAGCCTCCCAATGGCACACGAGGGCCCTCGAAAAGACTGTACCCATTTCCGACGAACAAAGCCCCCCAACCCCCCTCCCCAACCCCCGCGGGCCAAAGGCTATAGCCCACCGGCCTCGGTGACTATTTCACGCGCTACGCAGCTGGGCATTTCTTGCTATTTTAGGGCAGGCTTCTGACCGTAGCCTCCCACTGGGTACGCGAAGACCCTCGAAAAGACTGTACCCATTTCCCACACCCAGAGCCCCCGAACGCCCCTCCCCAACCCCCGCGGGCCAAAGGCTATAGCCCACCGGCCTCGGCGACTATTTCACGAGCTACGCCGCTGGGCATTTCTTGCTATTTTAGGGCACGCCTCTGACCGTAGCCTCCCACGGGGCACACGAGGACCCTCGAAAAGACTGTACCCATTTCCGACGCCCAGAGCCCCCGAACGCCCCTCCCCAATCCCCGCGGACTAAAGGCTATAGCCCACCGGCCTCGGCGACTATTTCACGCGCTGCGGCGCTGGGCATGTCTTGCCATTTTAGGGCAGGCTTCTGACCGTAGCCTACCACTGGGCACACGAGGACCCTCGAAAAGACTGTTCCCATTTCCGACGACCAGAACCCCCGATACCCCCTCCCCAACCCCCGCTGACCAAAGGCTATTGCCCACCGGCCTCGGTGACTATTTGGTGCGCTGCGCCGCTGGGCATTTCTTGCCATTTTAGGGCAGGCCTCTGACCGTAGCATCCCACTGGGCACGCGAAGACCTTCGAAAAGACTGTACCCATTTCGGACACCCAGAGCCCCCGAACGCCCCTCCCCAACCCTCATGACCAGCATTATAGCCCACCGCCCCATGATTATTTCACGAGCTACTACGCTGCTGGGTATTTCTTGCTATTTTATGGCAGGCCTCTGACCGTAGCCTCCCAATGGGCACGCGAAGACCCTCTAACAGACTGTACCCATTTCCGACACCCAGAGCCCCCGAACGCCCCTCCCCAACCCCTCATGGGCCACATAGCTCACCGCCCTTGGTGATATTTCACGCGCCACGCTAAGCATTTCTTGCTATTTTAGGGCAGGCTTCTGACCGTAGCCTCCCACTGGGTACGCGAAGACCCTCGAAAAGACTGTACCCATTTCCGACACCTAGAGCCCCCGAACGCCCCTCCCCAACCCCCGCGGGCCAAAGGCTATAGCCCACCGGCCTCGGCGACTATTTCACGAGCTACGCCGCTGGGCATTTCTTGCTATTTTAGGGCAGGCCTCTGACCGTAGCCTCCCACGGGGCACACGAGGACCCTCGAAAAGACTGTACCCATTTCCGCCGCCCAGAGCCCCCGAACGCCCCTCCCCAACCCCCGCGGACTAAAGGCTATAGCCCACCGGCATCGGTGACTATTTCACGCGCTGCGCCGCTGGACATTTCTTGCCATTTTAGGGCAGGCTTCTGACCGTAGCCTCCCACTGGGCACACGAGGACCCTCGAAAAGACTGTACCCATTTCCGACGACCAGAACCCCCGAAACCCCCTCCCCAACCCCCGCTGACCAAAGGCTATAGCCCACCGGCCTCGGTGACTATTTCACGCGCTGCGCCGCTGGGCATTTCTTGCCATTTTAGGGCAGGCCTCTGACCGTAGCCTCCCACTGGGCACACGAGGACCCTCGAAAAGACTGTACCCATTTCCGACACCCAGAGCCCCCGAACGACCCTCCCCAACCCCCGCGGACCAAAGGCTATAGCCCACCGGCCTCGGCGACTATTTCACGCGCTGGGCATTTCTTGCCATTTTAGGACAGGCCTCTGACCGTAGCCTCCCACTGGGCACACGAGGACCCTCAAAAGACTGTACCACTTTCCAACCCACTGTAGCCTCAAACACGTTTCCCAACCCCTCATGACCAAAGGCTATAGCCCATGTGCCCTTGGTGATTATTTGACGCACGCCGCTATAGGCATTTCTTGCCATTTTACGGCAGGCTTGACCGTAGCCTCCCACTGGGCACGCGAAGACCCTCAAAAAGACTGTACCCATTTCCGACACCCAGAGCCCCCGAACGCCCTCCCAACCTCAAGGGCCAAAGGCTATAGCCCACCGGCCTCGGTGACTATTTCACGCGCTGCGGCGCTGGGCATGTCTTGCCATTTTAGGGCAGGCTTTTGACCGTAGCCTCCCACTGAGCACACGAGGACCCTCAAAAAGACTGTACCAATTTCCGACGACCAGAACCCCTGAAACAAGTTCCCCAACCCCCGCGGACCAAAGGCTATAGCCCACAGTCCTCGGCGACTATTTGACGCGCTGCGCCGCTAGGCATTTCTTGCCATTTTACGGCAGGCTTCTGACCGTAGCCTCCCACTGGGCACGCGAAGACCTTCGAAAAGACTGTACCCATTTCCGACACCCAGAGCCCCCGAACGCCCCTCCCCAACCCCCGCGGGCCAAAGGCTATAGCCCACCGGCCTCGGCGACTATTTCACGAGCTACGCTGGCATTTCTTGTTATTTTAGGCAGGCTCTGACCGTAGCCTCCCAATGGGCACGCCAAGACCTCAAAAGACTGTACCCATTTCCGACACCCAGCCCCGAACGCCTCCCCAACCCCTCAAGGGCTGGGCACATAGCCCACCGGCCTGTGACTATTTCACGCGCCACGCCTGGCATTTCTTCCTATTTTAGGGCAGGCTTCTGACCGTAGCCTCCCACTGGGTACGCGAAGACCCTCGAAAAGACTGTACCCATTTCCACACCTGAGCCCCGAACGCCCCTCCCAACCCTCAAGGGGCCAAAGGCTATAGCCCACCGCCCCATGACTATTTCACGAGCTACACCGCTGGGCATTTCTTGCTATTTTAGGGCAGGCTCTGACTGTAGCCTCCCACGGGCACACGAGACCAAAAGACTGTACCCATTTCCGCCGCCCAGAGCCCCCGAACGCCCCTCCCCAACCCCCGCGGACTAAAGGCTATAGCCCACCGGCATCGGTGACTATTTCACGCGCTGCGCCGCTGGACATTTCTTGCCCGTTTAGGGCAGGCTTCTGACCATAGCCTCCCACTGGGCACACGAGGACCCTCGAAAAGACTGTACCCATTTCCGACGACTAGAACCCCCGATACTCTCCCAACCCCTCACGACCAAAGGCTATAGCCCACCGGCCTCGGTGACTATTTGGCGCGCTGCGCCGCTGGGCATTTCTTGCCATTTTAGGGCAGGCCTCTGACCGTAGCCTCCCACTTGGTACACGAGGACCCTCGAAAAGACTGTACCCATTTCGGACACCCAGAGCCCCCGAACGCCCCTCCCCAACCCCCGCGGACCAAAGGCTATAGCCCACCGGCCTCGGCGACTATTTCACGCGCTGCGCCGCTTGGCATTTCTTGCCATTTTAGGGCAGGCCTCTGACCGTAGCCTCCCACTGGGCACACGAGGACCCTCGAAAAGACTGTACCAATTTCCAACGACCAGAGCCCCCGAAACACGTTCCCCAACCCCCGCGGACCAAAGGCTATAGCCCACAGGCCTCGGCGACTATTTGACGCGCTGCGCCGCTAGGCATTTCTTGCCATTTTACGGCAGGCTTCTGACCGTAGCCTCCCAATGGGCACGCGAAGACCCTCAAAAAGACTGTACCTATTTCCGACACCCAGACCCCCCGAACGCCCCTCCCCAACCCCCGCGGGCCAAAGGCTATAGCCCACCGGCCTCGGTGACTATTTCACGCGGCCATGGCCATTGGGCATGTCTTGCCATTTTAGGGCAGGCTTCTGACCGTAGCCTCCCACTGAGCCCACGATGACCCTAAAAAAGACAGTACCACTTCCGACGCACTGAGAGCCCTCAAACAAGTTCTCAACCTCATGGACCAAAGGCTATAGCCCACAGTCCCCATGATTATTTGACGCTGGCGCCGCTGGGTATTTCTTGCCATTTTTTGGCAGGCCCTGATCGTAGCCTCCCACTGGGCACGCGAGGACCCTCGAAAAGACTGTACCCATTTCCGACACCCAGAGCCCCCGAACGCCCCTCCCAACCCCCGCGGGTCAAAGGCTATAGCCCAACGGCCTCAGCGACTATTTCCCGCGCTGCGCCGCGGGGTATTTCTTGCTATTTTAAGGCAGGCCTCTGACCGTAGCCTCCCAATGGGCACGCGAAGACCCTCAAAAAGACTGTACCCATTTCCGACACCCAGAGCCCCCGAACGCCCCTCCCCAACCCCCGCGGGCCAAAGGCTATAGCCCACCGGCCTGCATTATTTCACGCCACGCTAAGTATTTTTGTTATTTTAGGGCAGGCTTCTGACCGTAGCCTCCCACTGGGTACGCGAAGACCCTCGAAAAGACTGTACCCATTTCCGACACCCAGAGCCCCCGAACGCCCCTCCCCAACCCCCGCGGGCCAAAGGCTATAGCCCACCGGCCTCGGCGACTATTTCACGCGCGACGCCGCTGGGCATTTCGTGCTATTTTAGGGCAGGCGTCTGACCGTAGCCTCCCAATGTGCACGCGAAGACCCTCTAAAAGACTGTACCCATTTCCGACACCCCGAGCCCCCGAACGCCCTTCTCCCAACCCCTCAGGCACATAGCCCACCGCCCGGTGATTATTTCACGCCACGCTGGGCATTTCTTGCCATTTTAGGGCAGGCTTGACCGTAGCCTCCCACTGGGCACACGAGACCCTCAAAAGACTGACCCATTTCCGACGCCCAGAGCCCCGAACTTCCCTCCCCAACCTCAAGGGCCAAAGGCTATAGCCCACCGCCTGACTATTTCACGAGCTACGCTGGCTAAGCATTTCTTGCTATTTTAGGGCAGGCCTCTGACCGTAGCCTCCCACTGGGCACACGAGGACCCTCAAAAGACTGTACCCATTTACGACGCCTGAGCCCCGAACGCCCCTCCCCAACCCCTCATGACTAAAGGCTATAGCCCACCGCATCGGTGACTATTTCACGCTGCTACCGCTGGATATTTCTTGCTGCCAAGGGCAGGCTTCTGACCGTAGCCTCCCACTGGCACACGAGACCTCAAAAAGACTGTACCCATTTCCGACGACTAGAACCCCCTGAGCACCCCTCCCCAACCTCACTGACTAGCTATAGCCCACCGGCCTTGACTTATTTCAAGGCGCGCTGGGCATTTCTTGCCATTTTAGGGCAGGCCTCTGACCGTAGCCTCCCACTTGGTACACGAGGACCCTCGAAAAGACTGTACCCATTTCGGACACCCAGAGCCCCCGAACGCCCCTCCCCAACCCCCGCGGGCCAAAGGCTATAGCCCACCGGCCTCGGCGACTATTTCACGCGCTGCGCCGCTGGTCATGTCTTGCCATTTTAGGGCAGGCTTTTGACCGTAGCCTCCCACTGGGCACACGAGGACCCTCGAAAAGACTGTACCAATTTCCGACACACAGAGCCCCCGAACGCCCCTCCCCAATCCCCGCGGGCCAAAGGCTATAGCCCACCGGCCTCGGTGACTATTTCACGCGCTACGCCACTGGGCATTTCTTGCTATTTTAGGGCAGGCTTCTGACCGTAGCCTCCCACTGGGTACGCGAAGACCCTCGAAATGACTGTACCCATTTCCGACACCCAGAGCCCCCGACCGCCCCTCCCCAACCCCCGCGGGCCAAAGGCTATAGCCCACCGGCCTCGGCGACTATTTCACGCGCTACGCCGCTGGGCATTTCTTGCTATTTTAGGGCAGTCTTCTGACCGTAGCCTCCCACTGGGTACACGAGGACTCTCGAAAAGACTGTACCCATTTCGGACACCCAGAGCCCCCGAACGCCCCTCCCCAACCCCCGCGGACAAAAGGCTATAGCCCACCGGCCTCGGCGACTATTTCACGCGCTGCGCCGCTGGGCATGTCTTGCCATTTTATGGCAGGCCTTTGACCGTAGCCTCCCACTGGGCACACGAGGACCCTCGAAAAGATTGTACCCATTTCCGATGACCAGAGCCCCCGAAACACGTTCCCCAACCCCCGAGCACCAAAGGCTATAGCCCACAGGCCTCGGCGACTATTTGACGCGCTGCGCCGCTGGGGATTTCTTGTCATTTTAGGGCAGGCCTCTGCCCGTAGCCTCCCACGGGGCACACGAGGACCCTCGAAAAGACTGTACCCATTTCCGACGCCCCTCCCCAACCCCCGCAGACCAAAGGCTATATCCCACCGGCCTCGGCGACTATTTCACGCCCTGCGCCGCTGAGCATTTCTTGCCATATTAGGGCAGGCCCTGACCGTAGCCTCCCACTGGGCAAACGAGGACCCTCGAAAAGACTGCACTCTTCTGACGACCACTGAGCCCCTCAAACCCCTCCCCAACCTCAAGGACTAAAGGCTATAGACCACCGGCCTCGGCGACTATTTCACGCGCTGCACCGCTAGGCATTTCTTGCCATTTTAGGGCAGGCCCTGACCGTAGCCTCCCACTGGGCACGCGAGGACCCTCGAAAAGACTGTACCCATTTCCGACACCCAGAGCCCCCGAACGCCCCTACCCAACCCTCATGGACTAGTATAGCCCACCGCCTCGTGACTATTTCACACGCCGCTGGGCATTTATTGCCATTTTAGGGCGGGCCCTGACCGTAGCCTCCCACTGGGCACGCGAGAACCCTCGAAAAGAGTGTACCCATTTCCGACACCCAGAGCTCCCGAACGCCCCTCCCCAACCCCCGCGGACCAAAGGCTATAGCCCACCGTCCGCGGCGACTAGTTCACGCGCCACTGCTGGACATTTCTTGGCATTTTAGGGCAGGCTTGACCGTAGCCTCCCACGGGCACACGAGGACCCTCAGAAGACTGCACTCCATTTCCGGCGACCAGAGCCCCAAACCCCTCCCCAACCCCCGCGGACCAAAGGCTATAGGCCACCGGCCTCAGTAACTATTTCCCGCGCTCCGCCACTGGGCATTTCTTGCTATTTTAGGGCAGGCCTCTGGCCGTAGTCTCCCACTGGACACACGAGGACCCTCGAAAAGACTGTACCCATTTCCGACGCCCAGAGCCCCCGAACACCACTCCCCAACTCCCGCGGACTAAAGGCTATAGCCTACCGGCCTGAGCGACTATTTCACGCGCTGCGCCGCTGGGCATGTCTTGCCATTTTAGGGCAGGCTTCTGACCGTAGCCTCCCACTGGGCAGACGAGGACCTTCGTAAAGACTCGAACCATTTCCGACACCCAGAGCCCCCGAACGCCCCTCCCCAACCCCCGCGGACCAAAGGCTATAGCCCACCGCCCCGCGATTATTTCACGGGCTGCGCTGCTGACATTTCTTGGCATTTTTAGGGCAGGCTTCTGACCGTAGCCTCCACAGGGCACACGAGGACCGCCGAAAAGACTGTACCCATTTTCGGCGACCAGAGCCCCTAAACCCCTCCCCAACCCCTCATGACCAAAGGCTTATATCCCACCGCCTTGGTGATTATTTCACGCGCTGCGCCATGGGCATTTATCTGCCATTTTAGGCAGGCCCTGACCGTAGCCTCCCACTGGCACGCGAGGATCCTCGAAAAGACTGCACCCATTTCCGACACCCAACCCCGAATGCCCCTCCCCAACCCCTCATGGACCAAAGGCGATAGCCCACCGCCCCATGATTATTTCACGCACACCGCTGACATTTCACATTTTCGGGCAAGCTCGACCGTAGCCTCCCACGGGCACACGAGGACCGTCAGAAGACTGCACTCCATTTCCATGACCAGAGCCCCCAAACCCCTCCCCAACCCTCATGACTGAGTTATAGCCCACCCACCCTATGACTATTTCACGCGCAAGGCCGCTGGAATTTTTGCCATTTTAGGCATGTGCCTCGACCATAGCCTCCCACCGGGCACACGAGGACCTCAGAAGATCTGCACTCCATTTTCGATGACCTGTAGCCCCCAAACCCCTCCCCAACCCCTGACCAAAGACTATAGCCCACCGCCCCTCATGACTATTTCACGCATCGCGCTGGCTATTTATTGCCATTTTGTGTGCCCCGACCGTAGCCTCCCACTGGGCACGCGAGGACCCTAGAAAAGACTGTACCCATTTCCGACACCCAGAACCCCGAACGCCCCTCCCCACCCCGCTGACCAGCATACAGCCCACCGCCCCGGTGACTATTTCACGCTACTACTGGAATTTTTGCCATTTTATGTGCCTCACCATAGCCTCCCATCGGGCACACACGAGACCCTCAGAATACTTGACGGGTGATACCAAGATGGGCCGACCGACTGACTCCACACATGGTAACCACTGGTGGTTACCATGCACGCTTGGGAACTCTCCAACTGTTTCCCAAACTGCAGATATATATGATATATAATCGCCAAGAAAAGAGGGAACAAAATTGATTTTCTAATAAGAAATGGAAGAGAAAACAAAGGATAGTGTGAAAAAGGAAGAGAAACAAAGAATGAAACTTGAACAAACCAGAATCTAACAAATATAATGTGACTAGAGGAAGATTTCGTCAGTGATTTCTTTCCGACCGTGACGTGATCCAACACTTGTTTATTCCGCTGCATATTCGAACAAGGTAAGTTTTATTGACTTCTTTCGAATTACTTTCATTGGTATCAGAGCCTGAAATGTGTTGGATTCGTGCAATGGTTGGATTTAAATTCATGAAGAGCATGATATTTTTTTTTTCTCTGTCTCTGATGGCTGTTGTTTTGAGTGTTCTGGAATGTTAAATATGTATGCATATATTCTGGAATTTTGATTATGAAAACCGGCCTAGGGTTTAGATTACATGAACCCTAAAATATGTGAAACCCGAAAATCATATAGATCGTTTCTTTTGATCTAGGCGACCTGACAATATTTGTAATATACCATTGGAAAGATTTTTTCGAGAGCTTTCCAACGGTATGTGATTTGTTAAAAACGGACTTAAAACGAGAAAGTTATGGCCATAATACGATTCTGGTCAGATTAGGGTTTTAAAAGGATTAAAAACCCTAAATTTTGGAGAAGACGATGAACAGTACCCGAATTAAATTTTTTCACGATTCCGGCCTGTTCCGACCTCCGTTTACCAATCCGAACGCACCATTGAACTCATAATGGAAAATGGTTTGATCCAAAATTTAAAGTTAAATTTTATTAAACAAAATAATAACAATAATAAAATTTAAATTTCCTTAAAGAAATAGATCTCAGATGGCTATTCGCTTTCAAAACGGTTCACCGTTATAGTAAACGGCGAACCGATTGAGGTTCGTAACTATCTGACGCTAAAAGGATCACCGGTTAAGGAAAACGGTTAATCGATTGCTGGTAGTAACGGTTCTGGAGTAAAACGTTAACCGTTGTGGAAATCGGTAGATCGTTTCATGGCTCCTCCTCATCGACGAAATCGTTAGCCGGCTAGGAAACCGGAAAGTCAATAACATGTTCTCGCATAATAAACGGTTAGTCTGCTTATTGAAACCGCGTCGATTACTTGATAATTTATTTTTTTTCATTTATTAAATTTTTTCTTTTCTTTCTTTTGGATCAAACATATGAAGTTTAATGGATGAGCATTATATGTTAATAATGTTTCGTTCTAGTGGGAGCTTGAAATATTTTTTCGGAATTGGCTTAAATCTAATCTCGTATTTAGTCATTGTTTTTTAAAAATCACTAATTTATTTTTTTTATTTTTTTTATTGTCGTAGATGCCTCCCGTTAGTAGGTTGTGGACTGAGGAAGGGGGTTTAATGACAATAAGAGCTTGGGTTTCACCTAATGATCTAATTGAGATTAACAATAGTCTGTCTTATGAAGAACTTATCGAGAAAATGGAGAATTATAAGATGGACCCTGATCGTCCTATATTCATGAATATAGAAGACTTATATGGAGCTTTTAACCGCTTAATGTCCGCAAATATACCTATGGTGTATACAAACTGGGGTTATTATGAATGGCTCCTTATACAATCATTACCTGATGATGACAACACGCTTGTCTTTAAGGTTCGCATGTTAAATGAGATTGAGAAACCTTCACACTATTATTATGAGTTAAGGTGTGAAATGGAATTGATGGAGGAGCGCCGTCTTGTTTCAAAGATGAGGCGAACCTCAGTGCTTAGCATTCACACGAACCTTCGTAGTGGGAGACAAGCTAGTCGCCTTGGAAGAGGGCAGAAGTTATGGTATGAGAAAACCATAAATACAATCATCAAGAGGGAACAATTATTTTTTTATGGAAATAGACTTAAGTATAAGTTGGATGAAAGAGTCACAAGCAACAAAGAATATTTTAAGAACATGTAAAAGATTCCATGTATTAGTTTGACCATGTTAGATTATTTCCTTTGTTTGTTGACTATGATATTTTTTTATTTTTTATTTTGGTTGAACCATATGTTGCTATGACTTTATTAATGATATTCTATACTAAATATTGCTTGGCATTGAATACTCTTTCTCATATCTCATTAATTGTTCCGCTGAGTGGAGTTCTAATTGAATTGAACTTGATAAATTCATAATTAGAATTAATAATTTACATTAAAATCGAATTAATGATGAATATAAGCGGAATTGATGATGATTGGAAGCCCTGACGACCTTTTGATTCCATTACCGATATTAGTTTGTCATTTTTGTTAACGCTTGCAAAATTAATTGTATGTGTGTAATTGTAAATTATGCCTTTAATGATTGTATTTTGAAATGTCTTGTGTTGAATTAAAGTCGAGATGGCCTCAGATCCAAAACATAGTGGCTGAGTCGAATAAGGGTGAGAAACCGAATGGTGACAATTACGATATTTGGCACAGAAAATTCAAGATATCCTTGAAGAGCAAGAGACTCTAGAAACTTTTAACAACACCCTACCGAGCCCGAGCAAGGCAACACCGCTCAACACAGAGGGATCTTGAGGCCTATCAGCCCGGAAAAAGAAGAATAGCAATGCTCAGATAACATTGTTGAGCAAGACGCAAGATGATCTCATGTGTGAATATGAGAAGTATGAGACCGCCAAGAGATGTGGCTCGCTTTGAAAGACAAGTTCTGGTGGTACATCACCACTAAACTTAGGAGGCTTTACGATCAAACCGACTTCACCGAAAGCGCCCAAATCAAACCATGAGGCAGCATCCGAGGGAGATGTCAATACGGTCTGTGAGCTAAGTCCACGGACATGTTTTGACTGATGAACAACAAGTCCAGCAAGAATAAGATCTCCGCCTGACACCGGGAACACATGAAGGTGAATATGACTCATAATGAGAATATCGAACTTTAAAGACATCTGAGCATCACCCAGAGCCAAGCAGAGCGCCTGAGGCAGCCTAAGCTTTCGAAAGTGTTTTATGGCGAGTCAAGCTCACAAGAAACTTCGTGCCTGCCGCAAGAAGGTCATAAATATAACCGTAATATCATGGATCCGATCCCCATCAAGAAACAATATGCTAAAAGCGCACCAAGGGTGCAAGCGTGGTCTGGCAAGAAAAGTGACAAATCCAAGTGAGATACATAATCAGAAGAGTCAAGTCGGTCACTGTGTGAGTGCACTGAAATGTAAAAGGTGAGACCCAACTACACTTTGTTGAATTATGCTTTAGTTACAGTTCTGCACTCCTAACCTAATCTCGCCTGTGGATCAGACTGTGAGCAATGTACATATAGCTCGTGATCGAAATGCATTTGTGGAGTATCGCCGAATCACCGTGACGAGATGGATATACGTAAGCAACAACTCTAGAGTTAAGGCAAAGGAATAGGCACATGCAAATTGACTTTATGCGACGATTCTTTATTACACGATGTCCTTTATGCACCGGAGATCACGAAACTTGATTGTCCCTGCTCTTCTTGAATTAGGATATTACTTAACCTTTCATGGTGTTTGTTTAGAAATTTTCTTAAATTCAGTCCTTATAAGAACCAGGCATTTAATTAATGGCTTTATTGTATTAGATACCATACTTGATGGTTCAAGTTACGATAATAGTTGTTTTTCTTATGCTACTCTTCTAGTAATAATGAAATAGATGCCATTATATGGCATGCCAGACTAGTCATATAGTGGCAAGAAAGAATGCATAGACTTGCAAGAAAGGGCATGTCATCCACTTACAAACATTGAACCGCCTATATGTGAAAATTGCCTAGCTGGAAAACAACTAGAAACCATTTAGTAAGGAATTAGAGTAAAACCATTGCAGCTTGATCCACTCGACATCTGTGGTCCAACGAATGTGCGGCTAAACATGGAGCCTCATATTTTATTACATTTATTGATGATTATTCACGCTCGTCACGCTCACTTGATTTCTCATAAATCGAAGCATTGGATTGCTTTTAAATTATATTTGAACATGGTAGAGAATCAACTAGACAATAATGTTAAAGCTCTAAGAACCGATCGAGACGTGAATACCTTTCGAACAGTTCAAGGAACTCAGAATGAGAAAGGGATAAAGACAAATCGACTATTCTCGAACTCCGCAACAAAATGGTAGCGGAAAGAATGAATAGAACTTTATTAAATGGTTAGGTCAACGATGGCTAAGCAAACCTTCCAATATCCTATTGGGGAGATGCTTTATTAACTGCAGCCTATGTACTTAACCGAGTCCCTTCAAAATCAGTTAGTTCTACCCCATATGAGTTGTGGACAGGTAGAAAACCTGACTTAACTCATCTGCGGCTATGGGGGTCTGCAGCTTATATTCACAACCCTACTCATAAATTTGGAAAATTAGGAGCTAGGGGTAAAAAGTGTATCTTTATCAGATACTCAGAACACTCTAAGGGATATGTGTTCATTGGTGAGCAAGCAAGTGGAACTGTGTCTGAACTGGAATCACGAGATGTCAATTTTCTAGAAAATGAATTTCCTAACGTTGGAGAAGTTGATAAGGATTTTCAATTCTATGAATTAGAAGATCCAAATGAGATTATTACTTCTAACGATAGTGTTGGTGTTAGTACTGATCCTTTAAGGATTGCCACTCTGAGTGGGAGTAAAACACCAGATACTTCGATTCCAACTGGAGAATCAACACGAAAGAGTAATCGTAGGCCAATTCCTCGTCGTCGTTTTGAGATTTAGGGAGAAGCTTTTATGATTGCTTCTCATGATGGTGATGAGCCAAATACTTATAAAGAGGCTCTCACATCATCTGCCAAGGATTTGTGGATAAAAGCAATGGAGGAAGAGATGGAGTCTATGAAGATCAATCAGGTCTGGGACTTAGTTGATCTTCCGCCTAACCGTAAAGCTATCGGAAACAAATGGGTTCTCTGAATAAAACGTAAGGTAGATGGGACAATCGAAAGATATAAAGCAAGATTAGTCGCAAAAGGCTATACCCAACAGGAAGGTATAGACTATGAAGAGACTTTTTCTCCTGTAGTAAGATTTGCTTCTATACGATTAATCTTGGCTATCGTTGCACATCAAGACCTTGAGTTACATCAAATGGATGTAAAAACTGCATTTCTCAATGGAGAACTAGAGGAAGAAATTTATATGGAACAACCACAAGGTTTTATTGTTAAAGGTCAAGAGCGCAAAGTATGCAAGCTCAAAAGATCTATCTATGGCCTTAAATTCCCTCTAGACAATGGAACCTTAAATTCCATCAGCCACAATTTCTTATGGTTTTGGGATGGCTGAGGAAGATCATTGTGTGTATGTTAGAGGTCTAAAGACGATTTTGCAATATTGTCTTTGTATGTGGATCTATATAATCGTTAATGAACAAGAAAGAGTTTGTCAAACCGTAAAAGATTTATACTCAAATTTTGACATGAAAGATATGGGCTAAGCAAATTTTATATCTTAGAGTCAAAATTTTTAGGATCGCTCAAGAAAACTTCTGGCTCACACAAGAACCTTACATAAAAGAAGATCCTTGAAAGATTCAATATGGTTGATTGTAAGCCAATGGATACCCCAATAGCTAAAGGACAATCTCTTAGTCCATACGTGTCCCAAGACTCCTCAAGAAAAGAAAAGAATGGCTAGAGTTCCTTATGCAAATGCCATTGGAAGTCTCATGTATGCCATGATGTGTACAAGGCCTGATATAAGTTAGTGAGGATCTGTAAGTAGATACCGCCTAATCTCGACAAAAGCATTGGAGTGCGATCAAGAGGATTTTAGCATATCTCAAAGGCACTGCAGATTATTTTTTATGCTATCAAGGAGGTGGTTTGCGAATTGTTGGATATTCAGATGCCGACTGGGGTGGCGATCTGGATGAGCGCAAATCGACCTCAGGATATGCATTCTTGCTAAACAGAGGAACGATTACATGGAGTAGCAAGAAACAAACATGCATAGCTTTATCGACAATGGAAGCCGAATACATTGCATGTTCTGCAGCAGTACAAGAAGCTGTGTGGCTTAAGAGATTTTTGGAAGACTTAGAAATTAATATTAGCGCTACTAGTCCAAAGAACTATATATCAGTGACAACATGCTATTTCTTTCTAAGGATTCCAAATACCATAGCAAGTCTAAACACATCGAGACTAAATACAATTTTATAAGCAAAGCATGAGCTATACAATATATATTCACGATAGCATGATAGCTGATCCACTTACAAAAGTCAGAACGAGGATGTATTCGCTCATGCTAGATCATTGAGATTGTAATCTTGCATTATAAAATAATTTTATTTTGTAAACTTTTATTACATGAATTATTATAAATGCAATGATGTTTTAAGCTCTCTTATTTTAATTTAGTTTGAGAAAGACATAACACACATATAAGAGTATGTCATCAAGTCAATGACCGCTTACATTTAGTGGTCACCCCGCTTGCTCCGGGAGCAAGTCGAGATGAGACAAGTAGAATAATGAGACAATATGTTTTGTCCAAGAGCCAAAGAATAAAGAAATATTCTACAATTTTGTCGCCTTGACCTGAGTCAAGATGAGGTCGATACGATATTTTCTCGCTGACCGACTATAACGTACCCCACCATTATAGAGACTTGATCAAGCCGATGAGATTTTATTTTGACGCTAAAGAAAGCTGCTCATTTTAAAACTCGTGTCAGCGTCAGAAGAGAGCCGATCGACCAAGATCTGACATGTTGAATTGAATTAAATAAGACATACGCCCGAAATGGAAGATTCAATCAGTAACGCTGGTATCATATTGCTGCTTGATGACCAAAATGGAAATGATAGAATTTCCTTCTTCTTCATTGTGTAAGTTCCATATGACTTTCTATAAGTCAATTCCTGCATCCTTATGACTATCAACCATGTTTCGAGATTTTAGATCGGTGTTCTCACATTTTAGCATGTTATCTATGACCTTGACATAATCTGCCCATGAAACATGACTAGGAAAGCAACTATTCTGAATTGATGTAGACAAGTGTGATGGGAAGATTTAATTTTCCTTTATGTGATTCAATCGGCCCACCAATTGTTTAATATCTTGTGAAATTACAATTATGAATACATAACGAGATTGTAATTTTGGCATACCGAGGGATTTTGTATGCTAGAGTATTAAAGTAAATTAAATCTGGGATACAATGAACATATGTTGAGTTCTCTTGCAAATGATTGCAATTGAGACATCTCTTGCCTGGGTTAGCAATTGAGATATATTTTTTGGCTCTCCAAATGGTTTTTTTTTTTTATATGTTCATGGTCACACCAGATATTTGTCTCATGATCGAGATACGTGATTGTTCATTATTTCTTTGTTCACCACTCGCTGTCTCGACGCCGTCCCATCATGTGCGAGTGGGAGATGTTAGACGGTGGCGCCCAAGATGGGCCGACCCGACCCGACCCACACATGGTAACCACTTGGTGGTTACCATGCACGTTTGGGAACTCTCCAACCGTTCCCAAACTGCAGTATATATATGATATATAACTGCCGTTGAAAAAGAGGGAACAAAATTGATTTTCGAATAAGAAATGGAAGAGAAAACAGTGATAGTGTGTGAAAAAGGAAGAGAAAACAAAGAACAGAAACTTGAACAAACCAGAATCTAACAAATATACTGTGACTAGAGGAAGATTTCCGTCAGGATTTCTTTTCCGACCTGTGACGTGATCCAACACTTGTTTATTCCGCATATCTCAACAAGGTAAGTTTTATTGACTTCTTCAATTACTTTCAACATCGCACCCATTTTCGGCGACCAGAGCCCTCAAACCCACTCCCCAACCTCATGGACCAAAGGTATATAGCCAACCGCCTCGGCGATTATTTCACGCACAAGGCCTGGGCATTTATTGCCATTTTAGGGCAGGCCCTGACCGTAGCCTCCCACTGGGCACGCGAGGACCCTCGAAAAGACTGTACCCATTTCCGACACCCAGAGCCCCCGAACTCCCTTCCCCAACCCCCGCGGACCAAAGGCTATAGCCCACCGGCCTCGGCGACTATTTCACGCGCTGCTGACATTTCTTGCATTTTAGGGCAGGCTTGACCGTAGCCTCCCACTCACACGAGGACCGCCAAAAGACTGTACCCATTTTCATGACCAGAGCCCCTAAACCCATTCCCAACCCCTCAAGGACCAAAGGCTATAGCCCACCGCCTGTGACTATTTCACGCGGCCACCGGGCATTTATCGCCATTTTACGCAGGCCCTCGACCAGTAGCCTCCCATGGGCGCCATGAGGACCTCGAAAAGACTGTACCCATTTCCGACACCTGAGCCCCAACGCCCCTCCCCAACCCCGCTGACCAAAGGCTATAGCCCACCGCCTCGGCGAGTATTTCACGCGATGCGCGCCGCTGGACATTTCTGCCATTTCGGCAGGCTTCCGACCGTAGCCTCCCACGGGCACACGAGACCTCAGAAGACTGTACCCATTTTCATGACCAGAGCTCCCAAACCCCTCCCCAACCCCGCGAACGAAGGCTATAGCCCACCGCCTCGGCGACTATTTCACCTGGCCATGGCATTTATTGCCATTTTGTGGCTGGCTCGACCGTAGCCTCCCACTGGCACGCGAGGACCCTCGAAAAGACTGTACCCATTTTCCACAGAGCCCCGAACGCCCCTCCCCAACCCCTCATGACCAAAGCTATAGCCGACCGTCCTCGGCGATTATTTCACGCACAAGGCCATTGACATTTCTTGGTATTTTAGGGCAGGCTTCCTGATCAGAGCCTCCCACTGGGCACACGAGGACCCTCAAAAATACTGTACCCATTTTCGACGAGCAGAGCCCCCAAACCCCCCCCCAACCCTCATGACCAAAGGCTATAGCCCACCGCCTGTGACTATTTCACGCTGCCAGCCACTGGGAATTTTTTACCATTTTAGGCAGTGCCTCTGACTGTAGCCTCCCATCAAGTACACGAGGACCCTCAAAAGACCTCACCATTTCCGACGCCCCTCCCCAACCCCCGCGGACCAAAGGCTATAGACCACCGGCCTCGGCGACTATTTCACGCGCTGCACCGCTGGGTATTTCCTGCCATTTTAGGGCAGGCCTGACCGTAGCCTTCCACTGGGCACGCGAGGACCCTCGAAAAGACTGTACCCATTTCCGACACCCAGAGCCCCCGAACGCTCCTCCCCAACCCCCGCGGACCAAAGGCTATAGCCCACCGGCCTCGGGGACTATTTCACGCGCTGGGCCGCTGGACATTTCTTGCCATTTTAGGGCAGGCTTCTGACCGTAGCCTGCCACTGGGCACACGAGGACCCTCGAAAAGACTGTACCCATTTCTGAAGACCAGAGCCCCCTAAACCCCTCCCCAACCCCCGCGGACCAAAGGCTATAGGCCACCGGCTTCAGTGACTATTTCCCGCGCTGCGCCGCTGGGCATTTCTTGCTATTTTAGGGCAGGCCTCTGACCGTAGTCTCCCACTGGGCACACGAGGACCCTCGAAAAGACTGTACCCATTTCCGACGCCCAGAGCCCCCGAACACCCCTCCCCAACCCCCGCGGACCAAAGGCTATAGCCCACCGGCCTCGGCGACTATTTCACGCGCTGCGCCGCTGGGCATGTCTTGCCATTTTAGGGCAGCCTACTCACCGTTGCATCCACCTGGGCCCGCGAGGACCCGCGAAAAGATCAGACTCCATTTTCGATGACCAGAGCCCCGAAACTCCCTCCCAACCCTCATGGACCAAAGGCCATAGGCCACCGGCTTGACTATTTCCCACAAGGCCTGGCATTTCTGTTATTTGTGGTAGGCCTCGGATCAGTAGTCTCCCATCTGGCACACGAGGACCCTCGAAAAGACTGTACCCATTTCTGAAGACCAGAGGCCCCCCAACCCTCCCCAACCCTCATGGGACCAAAGGCTTATAGCTCACCAAAATTTGTGATTATTTCACGCACTGGGCTGACATTTCTTAAGATTTTAGGCAGTGCTTCACTGTAGCCTGCCACTGGGCACACGAGACCCTCGAAAAGACTGTGACTCATTTCAAGACCAGAGCCCCTAAACCCCTCCCCAACCCTCATGACCAAAGGCTATAGGCCACCGGCCAAGTGACTATTTCTGGCTGGACATTTCTTGCTATTTTAGGGCAGGCCTCTGACCGTAGTCTCCCACTGGGCACACGAGGACCCTCGAAAAGACTGTACCCATTTCTGAAGACCAGAGCCCCCTAAACCCCTCCCCAACCCCCGCGGACCAAAGGCTATAGCTCACCAAATTTCTATGACTATTTCACGCGCCAAGGCCACTGGACATTTCTTGTTATTTTAGTAGGCTTGACTGTAGCTCACATCGGGCACACGAGGACCCTCGAAAAGACTGTACCCATTTCTGAAGACCAGAGCCCCCAAAACCCCTCCCCAACCCCCCCGGACCAAAGGCAATAGGCCACCGGCATCAGTGACTATTTCCCCCTCTGCGCCGCAGGGCCTTTCTTGCTATTTTATGGTAGGCCTCTGACCGTAGTCTCCCATCGCAAGTACACGAGGACCTCGAAAAGACTGCACCCATTTCCGACGCCCAGAGCCCCTAACACCCCTCCCAACCCCGCATGGGACCAAAGGCTATAGCCCACCG
This sequence comes from Citropsis articulata, assembly GCA_030449925.1. Classification (NCBI taxonomy): domain Eukaryota; kingdom Viridiplantae; phylum Streptophyta; class Magnoliopsida; order Sapindales; family Rutaceae; genus Citropsis; species Citropsis articulata. The sequence continues at coordinate 193,103 of JASUUH010000039.1, read as the reverse complement.
CCTCGGCATGACTTATTTCACGCACAAGGCTGGCATGTCTAGCCATTTTAGGGCAGGCTTCTGACCGTAGCCTCCCTCTGGGCACGCGAGGACCCTCGAAAAGACTGTACCCATTTTCGATGACCAGAGCCCCCGAAACTCCCGCCCCAACCCCCGCGGACCAAAGGCAAAACGCCACCGGGCTCATGGACTTATTTCGCTGGGCATTTCTTGCTATTTTAGGGTAGGCCTCTGACCGTAGTCTCCCACTGGGCACACGAGGACCCTCGAAAAGACTGTACCCATTTCTGAAGACCAGAGGCCCCTAAACCCCTCCCCAACCCCCGCGGACCAAAGGCTATAGCTCACCAGCCTCGGTGACTATTTCACGCTACACACTGGCATTTCTTGTTATTTTAGGGCAGGCTTCTGACCGTAGCCTCCCACTGGCACACGAGGGCCTCGAAAAGACTGTACCCATTGGCGACTGAGCCCTCAAACCCCTCCCCAACCCCTCATGACCAAAGGCTATAGGCCACCGGCCTGACTATTTACCGCTGCCACTGGCATTTCTTGCTATTTTAGGGTAGGCCTCTGACCAGAGTCTCCCATCTGGCACACGAGACCCTCGAAAAGACTGTACCCATTTCCGACGCCCAGAGCGACCGGAACACCCTCCCCAACCCCTCATGGACTAACAGTTATAGCCCACCGCTGACTATTTCACGCTACAAGGCATGTCATGTCTACATTTTGTGGCAGGCTTCTGACCAGTAGCCTCAGCACGAGGATTTAAAAGACTCCAGACCCATTTCAAGACCAGAGCCCCTAAACCCTCCCCAACCCCTCATGGACCAAAGGCTATAGCTCACCATCCTGTGACTATTTCTAATGGCCAAGGCTACTGGCATTTTCATATTTGTGGCAGTGCTTCTGACTGTAGCTCTCCCATCCGGGCACACGAGGACCCCTCAAAAGACTGCACTCCATTTTTGACGACAAGAGCCCCTAAACCCCTCCCCAACCCTCAAGGACCAAAGGCTATAGCCCACCGTCTCGCGACTATTTCACGCTACTGCGCCATTGGACATTTCTGGTATTTTAGGGCGTGCTTGATCAGAGCCTCCCATCACACGAGGACCCTCGAAAATACTGTACCCATTTTCTAGGACCAGAGGCCCCTAAACCCCCTCCCCAACCCCCGCGGACCAAAGGCTATAGCCCACCGGCCATGGTGACTATTTCACACGCTGCGCCGCAGGGAATTTTATGCCATTTTAGGGCAGGCCTCTGACCGTAGCCTCCGACTGGGTACACGAGGACCCTCGAAAAGACTGTACCCATTTCCGACGACCAGAGCCCCCGGAACCCGCTCCCCAACCCCCGCGGACCAAAGGCTATAGCCCACCGGCCTTGGTGACTATTTCCCGCGGTGCGCCGCTGGGCATTTCTTGTCATTTTAGGGCAGGCCTCTGACCGTAGCCTCCCACGGGGCACACGAGGACCCTCGAAAAGACTGTACCCATTTCCGACGCCCAGAGCCCGCGAACGCCCCTCCCCAACCCTCACGGACTAAAGGCTATAGCCCACCGGCATCGGCGACTATTTCACGCGCTGCGCCGCTGGGCATGTCTTGCCATTTTAAGGTGCTCAATCAGACTCCCATCAAGCACACGAGGACCTCGAAAAGACTGTACCCATTTCCACGACCTGAGCCCCAACACCCCTCCCAACCCCGCATGACTAAAGGCTATAGCCCACCGCCTGGCGATTATTTCACGCTGCGCCTTGGACATTTCATGCTATTTTAGGGCAAGTGCTCGACCGTAGCCTCCCACTGGCACACGAGGACTCTCAGAAGACTGTACCCATTTCTCATGACCAGAGCCCCCTGAAACCCCTTCCCAACCTCAAGGACCAGGCTATAGCCCACCGGCCTCGGGACTATTTCACGCGCCACACTGGCATTTATTGCCATTATAGGCGGGCCCTGACTGTAGCCTCTCCACTCACGCTGAGGACCCTCGAAAAGACTGTACCCATTTCCGACACCCAGAGTTCCCGAACGCCCCTCCCCAACCCCCGCGGACCAAAGGCTATAGCCCACCGCCCCCATGATTAATTCACGCGCTGCGCCATTGGACATTTCTTGGCATTTTAGGGCAAGCTTCTAACCTCAGAGCCTCCCATCGGGCACACGAGGACCTCAGAAGACTGCATCATTTCCATGACCAGAGCCCCAAACCCTCCCAACCTCATGGGACCAAAGGCTATAGGCCACCGCCTCATTGACTATTTCCGCTGCTGCGCCATTGGCATTTTTGTTATTTTAGGGCAGGCTTCAATTTAGCCTCTCACTGCACACGAGGACCTCGAAAAGACTGCTCCATTTCCGGCGACCAGCCCCAAACCCTCCCCAACCTCATGGGATCAGAGGCTATAGGCCACCGCCCGTGACTATTTCCACGCAAGGCCATGGCATTTTTGCCATTTTAGGAAGGCCTGATTGTAGCCTCCCATCGGGCACACGAGGACCTCAAAAGACTGTACCCATTTCCGACGACTCAGAGCCCCTTGACGCCCCTCCCAACCCCTGGACCAAAGGGTATAGCCCACCGCCTCGCGATTATTTCACGCTGCGCCATTGGCATGTCCGCCATTTTAGGGCAGCCTTCCACCGTAGCCTCCCATCAAGCACACGAGGACCCTCGAAAACAATGAACCCATTTCCACGACCAGAGCCTCAAACACCTTCCCAACCCCAGCCGACCAAAGTTATAGCCCACCGCCCCATGACTATTTCACGCACACGGCCTGGGCATTGCCATTTTAGGTCAGGCCCCTGACCGTAGCCTCCCACTGGGCACACGAGTAGCCCCAAAAAGACTGTACCCATTTCCCACACCCAGTGAGCCCCCGAACGCCCCTCCCAACCCTCATGACCAAAGGCTATAGCCCACCGCCTCGGCGATTATTTCACGCACAAGGCCACTGGACATTTCTTCTCATTTTAGGGCAAGCTTTCACTGTAGCCTCCCATCACACGAGGACCCTCGAAAAGAATGTACCCATTTCCGACGCCCATCCACAACCCCCGCGGACCGAAGGCAGGTCCTGACCGTAGCCTCCCACACTGGCACGCGAGACCCTCAAAAGACTGTACGATTTCACACCCAGAGCCCCGGAAACCCCCTCCCCAACCCCCTCGGACCAAAGACTATAGCCCACCGGCCTCGGCGACTATTTCACGCGCTGCGCCGATGGACATTTCTTCTCATTTTACGGCAGGCTTCTGACCGTAGCCTCCCACGGGGCACATGAGGACCCTCGAAAAGAATGTACCCATTTCCGACGCCCATCCACAACCCCTCAAGGATCAAGGCAGTCCTGATCAGAGCCTCCCACTGGCACGCGAGACCTCGAAAAGACTGTACGCATTTCCGACACCCAGAGCCTCAACGCCCCTCCCCAACCCCTCGACCAAAGACTATAACCCACCGCCTGCATTATTTCACGCCATGCGCCTGATGGACATTTCTTCTCATTTTTGGGCAGGCTTCTGACCGTAGCCTCCCACTGGGCACACGAGGACCCTCGAAAAGACTGTACCCATTTCCGACGACCAGAGCCCCCGAAACACCTTCCCCAACCCCCGCGGACCAAAGGCTATAGCCCACCGGCCTCGGTGACTATTTGACGCACTGCGCCGCTTGGCATTTCTTGCCATTTTAGTGCTTGACCGTAGCCTCCCACAAGCACACGAGGAACCTTGAAAGACTGACCCATTTCTGACGCCGTGAGCCCCGAAACCCTCCCAACCCCTCATGGACCAAAGCATATAGCCCACCGCCACGGTGACTATTTCACGCTACGCGCCCTGGGCATTTCTTGTCATTTGTAGGCAGTGCCTCTGATCAGTAGCCTCCCACTGGCACATGAGGACCTCAAAAGAATGTACCCATTTCACGCCCATCCACAACCCCTCATGGATCAAGTGTGTCCCGATCAGAGCCTCCCACTGGCACGCGAGGACCTCAAAAAGACTGACGATTTCCGACACCCAGAGCCTCCGAACGCCCCTCCCCAACCCCCTCGGACCAAAGACTATAGCCCACCGGCCTCGGCGACTATTTCACGCGCTGCGCCGATGGACATTTCTTCTCATTTTACGGCAGGCTTCTGACCGTAGCCTCCCACGGGGCACATGAGGACCCTCGAAAAGAATGTACCCATTTCCGACGCCCATCCACAACCCTCATGATCAAGGCGTGTCCTGACCAGAGCCTCCCATGGCACGCTGAGACCCTCAAAAGATCAGACGATTTCACACCCGTGAGCCCCCGAACGCCCCTCCCCAACCCCCTCGGACCAAAGACTATAGCCCACCGGCCTCGGCGACTATTTCACGCGCTGCGCCGATGGACATTTCTTCTCATTTTACGGCAGGCTTCTGACCGTAGCCTCCCACTGGGCACACGAGGAACCTCGAAAAGACTGTACCCATTTCTGACGACCAGAGTCCCCGAAACCCCCTCCCCAACCCCCGCGGACCAAAGGCTATAGCCCACCGTCCCCATGATTATTTCACGCGCTGTCACTGACATTTCTTACATCTTAGTGTGCTTCTGACCGTAGCCTCCCACGGGGCACACGAGGACCCTCAAAAGACTGTACCCATTTCCGATGAACAGAGCCCCCAAAACCCCGCCCCAACCCCCGCGGACCAAAGGCTATCCATTGACTATATTTCCTGCGTCCACTGGCATTTCTTGTTATTTTAGGGCGTGCTCACCGTAGCCTCCCACCGGGCACACGAGGACCTCGAAAAGCCTGTACCCATTTCCGACGACTGTGAGCCTCAAACACCTTCCCAACCCCACGGACCAAAGGTTACATAGCCCACCTGCCTTGTGACTATTTGACGACCGCTACCGGCATTTCATTTCTGCCATTTTAGGGCAGGCTTGACCGTAGCCTCCCATCCGGGCACACGAGGAACCTCGAAAAGACTGTACCCATTTCTGACGGCCAGAGCCCTGAAACCCCTCCCAACCCTCATGACCAAAGTTATAGCCCACCGCCACGGTGACTATTTCACGCGCACACTGGCAGCATTTCTTGTCATTTTAGTGGCAGGCCTCGACTGTAGCCTCCCACGGGCACATGAGGACCCTCGAAAAGAATGTACCCACTCCGACGCCCATCCACAACCCCTCATGGGATCAAGGTGGTCCTGATCAGAGCCTCCCACTGCACGCTGAGACCTCGAAAAGATCAGTACGATTTCGACACCCAGAGCCCCTAACGCCCTCCCAACCCCTCGGACTAAAGACTATAGCCCACCGCCTCGGCTGACTATTTCACGCTATACCGATGGACATTTCTTCTCATTTTACGGCAGGCTTCTGACCGTAGCCTCCCACGGGGCACATGAGGACCCTCGAAAAGAATGTACCCATTTCCGACGCCCATCCACAACCCCCGCGGACCGAAGGCAGGTCCTGACCGTAGCCTCCCACTGGGCACGCGAGGACCTCAAAAGATCAGACGATTCACACCCAGAGCCCCCGAACGCCCCTCCCCAACCCCCTCGGACCAAAGACTATAGCCCACCGGCCTCGGCGACTATTTCACGCGCTGCGCCGATGGACATTTCTTCTCATTTTACGGCAGGCTTCTGACCGTAGCCTCCCACGGGGCACATGAGGACCCTCGAAAAGAATGTACCCATTTCCGACGCCCAGCCACCACCCCTCATGGATCAAGGCATGTGTCCTGACTGTAGCCTCCCATCAAGCACGCGAGGACCTCGAAAAGACTGTACGATTTCGACACCCAGAGCCCCGAACGCCCCTCCCCCACCCCCTCGGACCAAAGACTATAGCCCCCCGCCCTCGTAGACTCTTTCACGAGCCGAGCCGATGGACATTTCTTCTCATTTTAGGGCAGGCTTCTGACCGTAGCCTCCCACTGGGCACACGAGGACCCTCGAAAAGCCTGTACCCATTTCCGACGACAAGAGCCCCCGAAACACCTTCCCCAACCCCCACGGACCAAAGGCTATAGCCCACTGGCCTCGGTGACTATTTGACGCACTGCGCCGCTTGGCATTTCTTGCCATTTTAGGGCAGGCTTCTGACCGTAGCCTCCCACTGGGCACACGAGGAACCTTGAAAAGACTGTACCCATTTCTGACGGCCAGAGCCCCGGAAACCCCTCCCAACCCCCTCATGACCAAGTATTATAGCCCACCGCCACGGTGATTATTTCACGCGCGTCACTGGCATTTCTTGTCATTTTAGGCGTGCCTCGACCGTAGCCTCCCACGGGCACATGAGGACCTCAAAAGAATGTACCCATTTCCGACGCCCATCCACAACCCCTCAAGGGATCAAGGAAGGTCCTGACTGTAGCCTCCCAATCGGGCACGCGAGACCTCGAAAAGACTGTACGATTTCACACCCAGAGCCCCGAACGCCCCTCCCAACCCCTCGGACCAAAGACTATAGCCCACCGCCCCCATGACTATTTCACGCTGCCATGGACATTTCTTCTCATTTTACGGCAGGCTTCTGACCGTAGCCTCCCACGGGGCACATGAGGACCCTCGAAAAGAATGTACCCATTTCCGACGCCCATCCACAACCCCCGCGGACCGAAGGCAGGTCCTGACCGTAGCCTCCCACTGGGCACGCGAGGACCCTCGAAAAGACTGTACGATTTCACACCTGAGCCCCCGAACGCCCCTCCCCACCCCCCTCGGACCAAAGACTATAGCCCACCGCCCCATGACTATTTCACGCTACGCTACCGATGGACATTTCTTCTCATTTTAGGGCAGGCTTCTGACCGTAGCCTCCCACTGGGCACACGAGGACCCTCGAAAAGCCTGACCCATTTCCGACGACAAGAGCCCCCGAAACACCTTCCCCAACCCCCACGGACCAAAGGCTATAGCCCACTGGCCTCGGTGACTATTTGACGATCACCGCTTGGCATTTCTTGCTATTTAGGCAGTGCTTGACCGTAGCCTCCCACCGGGCACACGAGAACCTTGAAAAGATCAGACCCATTTCTGACGGCCAGAGCCCCTGAAACCCCTCCCCAACCCCTCATGACCAGGCTATAGCCCACCGCCACGGTGACTATTTCACGCGCGCTTGGCATTTCTTGTCATTTTAGGGCAGTGCCTCGACAGAGCCTCCCACGGGCACATGAGGACCTCAAAAGAATGTACCCATTTCCGACGCCCATCCACAACCCTCAAGGATCAAGGGCAGTGTCCTGACAGAGCCTCCCACCGGGCACGCGAGGACCCTCGAAAAGACTGTACGATTTCGACACCTGAGCCCCTCAACGCCCCTCCCCAACCCCCTCGGACCAAAGACTATAGCCCACCGCCTCGCGACTATTTCACGCTACTGCGCCGATGGACATTTCTTCTCATTTTACGGGCAGGCTGACCGTAGCTCCCACGGGCACATGAGGACCTCGAAAAGAATGTACCCATTTCCCACGCCCATCCACAACCCCTCAAGGATCAAGGCAGTGTCCCGACCAGAGCCTCCCACTGGCACGCGAGGACCTCAAAAGACTGTACGATTCTCACACCCAGAGCCCCCGAATCCCCCTCCCCAACCCCCTCGGACCAAAGACTATAGCCCACCGCCCCATGACTATTTCACGCTACTACCGATGGACATTTCTTCTCATTTTACGGCAGGCTTTGACTGTAGCCTCCCATCTGGGCACACACGAGGAACCCTAAAAGACTGTACCCATTTCCTGACCAGAGTCCCCAAACCCCATCCCCAACCCTCATGACTAGCTATAGCCCACCGCCCCCATGATTATTTCACGCCACTACTGACATTTCTTACATCTTAGGCGTGCTTCGATCAGTAGCCTCCCACTGGGCACACGAGGACCTCAGAAGACTGTACCCATTTCCGATGAACAGAGCCCCCAAACCCCTCCCAACCTCCTCATGACCAAAGGCTATACGCCACCGGCCTCATTGACTATTTCCCGCGCTGCGCCGCTGGGCATTTCTTGCTATTTTAGGGCAGGCTTCTGACCGTAGCCTCCCACTGGGCACACGAGGACCCTCGAAAAGCCTGTACCCATTTCCGACGACCAGAGCCCCCGAAACACCTTCCCCAACCCCCACGGACCAAAGGCTATAGCCCACTGGCCTCGGTGACTATTTGACGCACTGCGCCGCTTGGCATTTCTTGCCATTTTAGGGCAGGCTTCTGACCGTAGCCTCCCACTGGGCACACGAGGAACCTCGAAAAGACTGTACCCATTTCTGACGGCCAGAGCCCCGGAAACCCCCTCCCCAACCCCCGCGGACCAAAGGCTATAGCCCACCGGCCTCGGTGACTATTTCACGCGCTGCGCCGCTGGGCATTTCTTGTCATTTTAGGGCAGGCCTCTGACCGTAGCCTCCCACGGGGCACATGAGGACCCTCGAAAAGAATGTACCCATTTCCGACGCCCATCCACAACCCCCGCGGACCGAAGGCAGGTCCTGACCGTAGCCTCCCACTGGGCACGCGAGGACCCTCGAAAAGACTGTACGCATTTCCGACACCCAGAGCCCCCGAACGCCCCTCCCCAACCCCCTCGGACCAAAGACTATAGCCCACCGGCCTCGGCGACTATTTCACGCGCTGCGCCGATGGACATTTCTTCTCATTTTACGGCAGGCTTCTGACCGTAGCCTCCCACGGGGCACATGAGGACCCTCGAAAAGAATGTACCCATTTCCGACGCCCATCCACAACCTCAAGGATCAAGGCAGTGTCCCGATCAGTAGCCTCCCACTGGGCACGCGAGGACCTCGAAAAGATCAGATGATTTCGACACCTGTGAGCCCCCGAACGCCCCTCCCCAACCCCCTCGGACCAAAGACTATAGCCCACCGGCCTCGGCGACTATTTCACGCGCTGCGCCGATGGACATTTCTTCTCATTTTAGGGCAGGCTTCTGACCGTAGCCTCCCACTGGGCACACGAGGACCCTCGAAAAGCCTGTACCCATTTCCGACGACAAGAGCCCCCGAAACACCTTCCCCAACCCCCACGGACCAAAGGCTATAGCCCACCGCCCTTGCGGACTATTCTGACGACTGCGCCGCTTTGGTATTTCTTGCCATTTTAGGGCAGGCTCTGATCAGAGCCTCCCATCACACACGAGGAACCTCAAAAGACTCAGTACCCATTTCTGACGGCCAGAGACCCCGAAACCCCTCCCAACCCCTCATGGACCAGTACATAGCCCACCGCCACGGTGATTATTTCACGCGCTGGCCACTGGCATTTCTTGTCATTTAGGCAGGCCTGATCAGAGCCTCCCACGGGCACATGAGGACCTCGAAAAGAATGTACCCATTTCCGACGCCCATCCACAACCTCATGGATCAAGGCAGGTCCCGATCAGAGCCTCCCACTGGCACGCGAGACCTCGAAAAGACTGTACGATTTCGACACCCAGAGCCCCAACGCCCCTCCCAACCCCTCGGACCAAAGACTATAGCCCACCGCCTCGGCGACTATTTCACGCTACGCCACTGATGGACATTTCTTCTCATTTTACCAGGCCTCGACCGTAGCCTCCCACGGGCACATGAGACCGAAAAGAATGTACCCATTTCCGACGCCCATCCACAACCCCTCCGGGATCAAGGTGTGTCCTGATCAGTAGCTCCAACTGGGCACGCTGAGACCCTCGAAAGACTGTACGATTTCGACACCCAGAGCCCCGAACGCCCCTCCCCAACCCCTGACCAAAGACTATAGCCCACCGCCTCATGCGATTATTTCACGCACTCTGGACATTTCTTGGCATCTTAGGCAGGCTTCTGACCAGAGCCTCCCACTGGGCACACGAGGACCCTCGTGAAAGACTGTACCCATTTCCATGAATGAGCCTCAAACCCCTCCCCAACCTCATGACCAAAGGCTATACGCCACCGGCCTCATTGACTATTTCCCGCCATACTGGCCATATTTCTTGCTATTTTAGTAGGCTGGCATGACCAGAGCCTCCCACTGGGCACACGAGACCTCGAAAAGACTGTTCCCATTTCCGGCGACCGTGAGCCCCCAAACCCCTCCCCAACCCCCGCTGACCAGAGGCTATAGGCCACCGCCTCATGACTATTTCACGCGCTGCTCACTGGCATTTTTGCCATTTTAGGGAAGGCCTCTGAGTGTAGCCTCCCACTGGGCACCTGAGGACCCTCGAAAAGACTGTACCCATTTCCGACGACCAGAGCCCCTGACGCCCCTCCCCAACCTCATGGAGCAAAGTGGTATAGCCCACCGCCTCATGATTATTTCACGCTGGCGTCATTGGGCATGTCTGCCATTTTAGGGCAGCCTGATCAGAGCCTCCCACCGGGCACACGAGGACCCTCAAAACACTGTACTCCATTTCCGACGACCAGAGCCCCCGACACAGCTTCTCCAACCCCCGCGGACCAAAGGCTATAGCCCACCGGCCTCGGTGACTATTTCACGCGCTGCGCCGCTGGTCATTTCTTCTCATTTTAGGGCAGGCTTCTGACCGTAGCCTCCCACTGGGCACACGAGGACCCTCGAAAAGACTGTACCCATTTCCGACGACCAGAGCCCCCGAAACACCTTCCCCAAACCCCTCATGGACCAAAGGCTATAGCCCACTGGCCTTGTGACTATTTGACGCTGGCCATGGCCACATTTCTTGCCATTTCAGGGCAGGCCCTCCTGACCAGAGCCTCCCACTGGCACGCGAGGACCCTCGAAAAGACTGCACCCATTTCCACACCCAGCCCCCGAACGCCTCCCAACCTCATGGACCAAAGCACATAGCCCACCGCCTCATGATTATTTCCACGCGCTGCGCCATGCTGACATTTCTTCATTTTAGGCAGGCTACTGACCAGAGCCTCCCACTGGGTACACGAGGACCTCAAAAGACTGTACCCATTTCCCACACTGAGCCCCTCAAACACCTTTTCCCAACCTCATGACCAAAGGCTATAGCCCACTGCCTTGGTGATTATTTGACGCTGCGCCCGCTTGGCATTTCTTGTCATTTAGGGCAGGCTTCTGACCGGAGCCTCCCACTGGGCACACGAGGACCCTCGAAAATACTGACTCCATTTCACGCACTGTGAGCCCCCAAACACCTTCCCCAACCCCAATGGGACCAAAGGCTATAGCCCACCGCCTCATGGCGATTATTTCACGCGGCCATGCCGCTGACATTTCTTCATTTTAGGCAGGCTTGACCGTAGCCTCCCACTGGGCACACGAGGACCCTCGAAAAGACTGTACCCATTTCCGACCCCCCGAGCCCCCAACACCTTCCCAACCCCATGGACCAAAGGCCATAGCCCACCGGCCTGTGACTATTTGACGCGCCATACCGCTTGGCATTTCTTGCCATTTTAGGGCAGGCCTGATCGAGCCTCCCATCGCACGCGAGGACCCTCAAAAGACTCAGACTCCATTTCCGACACCCAGAGCCCCGAACGCCCCTCCCAACCTCATGACCAAAGGCTATAGCCCACCGCCCCGATTATTTCACGCGCTGGCTGACATTTCTTCTCATTTTAGGCAGGCTTTGACCGTAGCCTCCCACTGGGCACACGAGACCTCGAAAAGACAGACCCATTTCCACGCACCAGAGCCCCTCAAACACTCTTCCCAACCCCCGCTGACCAAAGGCTATAGCCCACCGCCTTGGATTATTTGACGCGCTGCGCCGCTTGACATTTCTTGCCATTTTAGGGCAGGCTTCTGACCGTAGCCTCCCACTGGGCACACGAGGAACCTCGAAAAGACTGTACCCATTTCTGACAACCAGAGCCCCGGAAACCCCCTCCCCAACCCCCGCGGACCAAAGGCTATAGCCCACCGGCCTCGGTGACTATTTCACGCCACACTGGCATTTCTTGTCATTTTAGCAGGCCTCCTGATCAGAAGCCTCCCACGGGCACATGAGGACCTCGAAATGAATGTACCCATTTCCGACGCCCATCCACAACCCCTCAAGGATCAAGGCAGTCCCGATCAGAGCCTCCCACTGAACGCGAGGACCTCGAAAAGACTCAGACGATTCGACACCCAGAGCCCTCAACGCCCCTCCCCAACCCCTCGACCAAAGGCTATAGCCCACCGCCTCGGGCGACTATTTCACGCTACGCTACCGATGGACATTTCTTCTCATTTTATGGCAGGCTTCTGACCGTAGAGCCTCCCACTGCACGCGAGACCCTCAAAGACTGTCCCATTTCCAACACCCAGAGCCCCCGAACGCCCCTCCCCAACCCCCGTGGACTATATAGCCCAACGGGCTCAGCGACTTATTTCACGCTACCGGGCATGGACATTTCTTCTCATTTTAGTGGCAGGCTGATCAGAGCCTCCCATCTGGGCACACGAGGAACCTCAAAAGACTGTACCCATTTCACGACTGTGAGCCCCCGAAACCCCTCCCAACCCCTCATGGACCATATTATAGCCCACCGGGCTCAGGGCCGACTATTTCACGCTACCGGGTCATGGACATTTCTTCCTCATTTTAGGGCAGGCCTCCTGACCGTAGCCTCCCACGGGCACACGAGACCTCGAAAAGATCATTTCCTGACGCCTGCCCCAACCTCCGCTGACCAAAGGCTATAGCCCACCGCCTCGCAACTATTTTTCACGCCACAGGCATTTTTGCCATTTTAGCAGGCCCTGACCAGAGCCTCCCATCATGCACGAGGACCTCGAAAGATCAGACTGATTTCACGCCTGTGAGCCCTGAACTTCCCTCCCAACCTCATGGGACTAAAGGCTTTCTAGACCACCGCCTTGGTGATTATTTCACACGCCAGCCATGGACATTTCGTTATTTTAGGCAGTGCTTGATCAGAGCCTCCCACTGCACCCGAGGACCCTCGAAAAGATCACCCATTTCCGACGACCAGAGCCCCCAAACCCCTCCCAACCCCTGTGGACCAGGCTTATAGCCCACTGCCTCGGGCGATTATTTCACGCGCAAGGCCATTGGCATTTCTGTTATTTTAGGCAGGTCCTGACCGTAGCCTCCCACTGGGCACACGAGGACCTCAGAAGACTGTGACCCATTTCCGCCGACTGTGAGCCCCTGAAACCCCTCCCCAACCCCGACGGACCAAAGGCTATAGCCCACCGCCTCTGACTATTTCCGTTGCGCCATGGCATTTCTGTTATTTTTGGGCAGGCTTCGACTGTAGCCTCCTAATCGGGCACACGAGGACCCTCGAAAAGACTGTACCCATTTCAGACGCCCAGAGACCCGGAACACCCCTCCCCAACCACCCCGGAGCAAAAGCAATAGCCCACTGCCTTTGGCGATTATTTCACACGCGCGCACATTGCATGTTCATTATTTTAGTGCTTCGATCAGAGCCTCCCACTGCACGCTTAGGACCCTCAAAAAGACTGTACCCATTTCCGACGATCAGAGCCCCCTAAACCCTCCCAACCCCCAAGGACCAAGCTATAGCCCACCGGCCCTCGGTGACTATTTCACGCGCCATTGGGCACTCGCCATTTTGTGGTAGGCTTCAATCAGAGCCTCCCACCTGCACACGAGGACCCTCGAAAAGACTGTACTGATTTTCAACCCACTGAGCCCCTGTGAACCCCTCCCCAACCCTCATGGGACCAAAGGCTATAGCCCACCGTCTCGGCGATTATTTCACGCCATGGCTGGCATTTCTTGCCATTTTAGGGCAGGCCCTGACCGTAGCCTCCCACTGGGCACGCGAGGTCCCTCGATAAGAATGTACGCTCATCCGACACCCAGAGCCCCTGTACGCCCCTCCCCAACCCCCTCGAACCAAAGGCTATAGTCCACCGCCTTGTGATTATTTCACGCCGCGCCAACAAGTACTCGCCATTTTAGGGCAGGTGCTTGACCGTAGCCTCCCACTGGTACACGAGGACCCCGAAAAGACTGTACCAATTTTCAACTACCAGAGCCTCAGAACCCTCCCAACCCCTCATGGACCAAAGGCTATAGCCCACCGGCCTCGGTGACTATTTCACGCTGCGCCATTGGCATTTCTTGCCATTTTAGGCAGCTCGATCAGAGCCTCAAGATTAAGCACACGAGACCCTCGAAAATACTGTACCCATTTTCACCACCACTGCAGCCCCTAAACCCTCCCAACCCCGCATGGGACCAAAGGCTATAGCCCACCGCCTCTTGGCTGATTATTTCACGCCCATGCTGGGAATTTCTTGTCATTTTAGTAGGTCTCTGACAGAGCTCTCTGGGCACACGAGGACCCCTCAAAAGACTGTACCCATTTCCGACGCCTCCCAACCTCCAAGGGACCAAAGGTTATAGCCCACCGCCTTAAGAACTATTTCACGCTACAGGCCACTGGCATTTCTTGCTATTTTAGGCAGGCCTGATCAGAGCCTCCCACTGGGTACGTGAGGACCCTCGAAAATAATGTACCCATTTCCGACACCCAGAGCCCCCGAACGCCCCTCCCCAACCACCGCGGACCAAAGGCTATAGCCCAACGGCCTCGGGGACTATTTCACGCGCTGTTGGCATTTTTGCCTTTAGGCAGTGCCCTGACCAGAGCCTCCCAATGGGGACGCGAGGACCGCCTTAAAAGACTGTACCACCACACCTGAGCCCCCGAACGCCCCTCCCAACCCCTCATGACCAAAGGTTATAGCCCACCGTCCTCACATGACTATTTCACGGGCTGCGCTGATGGGCATTTCTTGGCATTTTAGGCAAGCTTCTGACCGAGCCTCCCACTGGCACGCTGAGGACCCTCGAAAAGATCAGACGTGATTCGACACCTGAGAGCCCCCGAACGCCTCCCCACCCCTCAAGGACCAAAGGCTATAGCCCACCGCCCCATGATTATTTCACTGGCTGCGCCTGATGGACATTTCTGGCATTTAGGCAAGCTTCTGACCGTAGCCTCCCACTGGGGACGCGAGGACCCTCGAAAAGACTGTACGCACATCCGACACCCAGAGCCCCTGAACGCCCCTCCCAACCCTCGAACTAGCACTATAGTCCACTGCCTTGTGACTATTTCACGCGCTGCCACTGGCAATCGCCATTTTAGGGCAGTGCTTGACCAGAGCCTCCCACTCGGGTACACGAGACCTCGAAAAGACTGTACCAATTTTCAACCACTGAGCTCAGAACCCTCCCCAACCCTCAAGGACCAAAGCATAGCCCACCGCGCCTGTGACTATTTCACGCGCGCCACACTGGCATTTCTTGCCATTTTGGGCAGGTTTCTGACCAGAGCCTCAAGATTAAGCACACGAGGACCTCTCGAAAATATCAGACCCATTTTCGACCCACCGTGAGCCCCCTAAACCCCTCCCCAACCTCATGGGACCAGCAATTATAGCCCACTGCCTCACATTATTTCATGCGCGCTGTTGGGAATTTCTTGTCATTTTAGGGCATGTGTCTCTGATCAGAGCCTCCCACGGGCGACGAGGACCCTCAAAAGACTCAGACCCATTTCCCGACGCCTCCCCAACCTCCGCTGACCAAAGGCTATAGCCCACCGCCTCGCAGTAACTATTTCACGGCTACCGCTGGCATTTTTCACATTTTAGGGCAGGCCCTGACAGTAGCCTCCCACTGGGTACGTGAGGACCCTCGAAAATAATGTACCCATTTCCGACACCCAGAGCCCCCGAACGCCCCTCCCCAACCTCCGCGGACCAAAGGCTATAGCCCAACGGCCTCGGCAACTATTTCACGCGCTGTGCTGCTGGGCATTTCTTGCCTTTTTAGGGCAGGCCCTGACCGTAGCCTCCCAATGGGGACGCGAGGACCGTCGAAAAGACTGTACCAATTCCGACACCCAGAGCCCCCCCAAACCCCCCCCCCAACCCCATGACCAAAGGCTTATAGACCACCGCCTCATGATTATTTCACGGGCTGCGCCTGATGGACATTTCTTGGCATTTTAGGCAAGATTCTGACTGTAGCCTCCCACTGGCACGCGAGACCCCTCGAAAAGACTCAGACGATTTCACACCTGAGCCCCGAACGCCTCCCCACCCCCGCTGACTGGGGCACAGCCCACCGCCTGTGATATTTCACGCGCGCTCATGGGAATTTTTGCCATTTTAGGCAGTGCCTCACCATAGCCTCCCACTGGGGACGCGAGGACCCTTGTAAAGACTGTACCCATTTTCGATGACCCAGCCTCGAACGCCGATCCCCAACCCTCATGACCAGGCTATAGCCCACCGCCCCTCGTGACTGCTTTCACGCGATGCGTCATTGACATTTCTTACATTTTAGTGGCTTCGACCGTAGCCTCCATGCTGTGGCACACGAGGACCCTGGAAAAGACTGTACCCATTTTCGATGACTAGAGCCCCCTAAAACCCCGCCCCAACCCCCGCGGACCAAAGGCTATAGCCCACCGCCTCGTGACTATTTCACGCTACTGAGTCAAGCATTTCTTGCCATTTTAGGGCAGGCCCTGACCGTAGCCTCCCACGGGGCACACGAGGACCCTCGAAAAGACTGTACCCATTTCCGACGCCCCTCCCCAACCTCCGCGGACCAAAGGCTATAGCCCACCGGCCTCGGCAACTATTTCACGCGCTGCGCTGGTGGGCATTTCTTGCCTTTTTAGGGCAGGCCCTGACCGTAGCCTCCCACTGGGCACGCGAGGACCCTCGAAAAGACAGACGATTTCGACACCTGTGAGCCCCCGAACGCCCCTCCCCAACCCCCGCGGACCAAAGGCTATAGCCCACCGTCCTCGGCGACTATTTCACGCGCTGCGCCGCTGGACATTTCTTGCCATTTTAGGGCAGGCTTCTGACCGTAGCCTCCCACTGGGCACACGAGGACCCTCGTAAAGACTGTACCCATTTCCGATGACCAGAGCCCCCCAAACCCCCCCCCCCACCCCCCCCGGCCAAAAGCGATAGCCCACCGTCTCGGCGATGACTATTTCACGCCATGGCGCTAGATATTTCGCATTTTAGGCAAGTGCTTCGACCAGAGCCTCCCACTGGCACACGAGGAACCTCAGAAGACTGTACTCCACTCATGACCAGAGCCTCCAAACCCCGCCTCTAAACCCTCATGGGACTAGGCTATAGGCCACCGGCCTCAGTGACTATTTCCCGCGCTGCGCCGCTGGGCATTTCTTGCTATTTTAGGGCAGGCCTCTGGCCGTAGTCTCCCACTGGGCACACGAGGACCCTCGAAAAGACTGTACCCATTTCCGACGCCCAGAGCCCCCGAACGCCCCTCCCCAACCCCCGCGGACTAAAGGCTATAGCCCACCGGCCTCAGCGACTATTTCACGCGCTGCGCCGCTGGGCATGTCTTGCCATTTTAGGGCAGGCCCTGACCGTAGCCTCCCACTGGGCACGCGAGGACCCTCGAAAAGACTGTACCCATTTCCGACGACCAGAGCCCCATAAACCCGCTCCCCAACCCCTCATGGGATCAAGGCTATAGCTCACTGCCTTGGTGATATTTCACGCTGCTGCACTGCTAGGCATTTCTTGCCATTTTAGAGCAGTGCCTGACCGTAGCTCCAATCTGGCTCGCGAGGACCCTCGAAATGACTGTACTCCATTTCTCGACATCCAGAGCCCTCAACGCCCCTCCCAACCATCATGGACCAAAGGCTATAGCCCACCGCCCTTGCTGATTATTTCACGCGCGCGCTGGACATTTCTTGCCATTTTAGGGCAGGCTTGACCGTAGTCTCCCATCACACGAGGACTCTCAGAAGACTGCACTCCATTTCCTGGCGACCAGAGCCTCAAACCCCTCCCAACCCCTCATGGACCAAAGTTATAGCCCACTGCCCTCATGATTATATACTGCTGCGTCACTGGCATTTCACATTTTTAGGGCAGGCCTGACCAGAGCCTCCCACTGGGCACGCTGAGACCCTCGAAAAGACTGTACCCATTTCCCACACCTGAGCCCCCTAACGCCCCTCCCTAACCCCCCGAGGGCCAGGCTATAGCCCACCGCCTCGCATGACTATTTCACGCGCTGCACCACTGGACATTTCTTGCCATTTTAGGGCAGGCTTCTAACCGTAATCTCCCAATTGACACACGAGGACCCACGAAAAGACTGTACCCATTTCCACGACTGAGCCCCAAACCCCTCCCCAACCCCTCATGGACGAAGGCTATACCCACCGCCTCAAAGTGACTATTTCCTGTTGCGCGCATTGGCATTTCTTCCCATGTTAGGGCAGGCCTCTGACCGTACCCGCCCACTGGGCACACGAGCACCTCGAAAAGACTGTACCCATTTTCGCTGACCAGAGCCCTCAAACCCCTCCCAACCTCATGACTAAAGGCTATAGCCCACCGCCTCTTTTGACTATTTCACGCACAAGGCCTGGCTAAGCATTTCTTGCCATTTTAGGCAGGCTTCTGGTCAGAGCCTCCCATCGGCATACACGACGGCCCCTCGAAAAGACTGTATATATTTCCGAGAAACCAAGTGCTCAAACCCCTCCCAACCCCTGTGGACCAAAGTTATTGCCCATCGCCCTGGCTGATTATTTCACTGCAAGGCTGGGCATTTCTTGTTATTTTAGGCAGGCTTGTGATCGTAGCCTCCCACCGGGCACACGAGGACCCTCAAAAAGACTGCACTCCATTTCCCGACACCCAGCCCTGTAACTCCATCGCCAACCCCTCAAGGACCAAAGGCTATTGCCCACCGGCCTCGGTGACCATTTCCTGTTATTTTAGGGCAGGCTTCTGATCGTAGCCTCCCACTGGGCACACGAGGACCCTCAAAAAGACTATACCCATTTCTGATTCCCAGAGCCCCAGAACCTCCCTCCCCAACCCCCGCGGACCAAAGGCTATAGCCCACCGGCCTCGGCGACTATTTCACGCGCTGCGCCGCTGGGCATTTCTTGCCATTTTAGGGCAGGCCCTGACCGTAGCCTACCATCAAGCACACGAGGACACTCAAAAGACTGACCCATTTCCGACGATCGAACCCCAACCCCTCCCCAACCCCTCATGGACCAGGCTATAGCCCACCGGCCCTATGGATTATTTCACGGCCACGCCATTGGCATTTCTTTGTCATTTTAGGGCAGGCCTCGATCCCAGAAGCCTCCCACGGGCACACGAGGACCTCGAAAGACTGCACTCCATTTCCGCTCACCAGAGCCCCTGAAACCCCTCCCCAACCCTCATGATCAGGCTATAGCCCACTGCCTCATGGACTATTTCACGCTGCAATCACTGGGCATTTCTTGCCATTTTAGGGCAGGCTTCTGGCCGTAGCCTCCCACTGGGCACACGACGACCCGCGAAAAGACTGTACATGTTTCCGAGAAACCAGAACCCCCGAAACCCCCTCCCCAACCCCAATGGACCAAAGGCTATTGCCCACCGGCCTCGGCGACTATTTCACGCTGGCCACAAGTGGCATTTCTTGTTATTTTAGGGCAGCCTTCTGATCAGAGCCTCCCACCGGGCACACGAGGACCCTTGAAAGACTGTACCCATTTCTCATGCGCCAGAGCCCCGTAACTTCCTCCCAACACCAAGGACCAAAGTTCTATAGCCCACCGCCCGTGACCATTTCTTGTTATTTTAGTGCAGGCTTGATCAGAGCCCCCACCGGGCACACGAGGACCTCAAAAGACTATACCCATTTCTCGACGCCTGGAGCCCTGTAACTCCTCCTCCCAACCCTCATGGGACCAGCACAGTAGCCCACCGGCCCTTGGTGACTATTTCACGCCAAAGGCCACTGGCATTTTTTGCCATTTTAGCGCAAGCCTCCTGACTCGTAGCCTCCCACTGGCACACGAGACACCGAAAAGACTGTACCCATTTGCGACGATCAGAACCTCAACCCTCCCAACCCCTCATGGACCAGCACAGTAGCCCACCGCCTTGCGGATACACTCTACGCGCTGCGTCATTGGCATTTTTTGTTATTTTAGGGGCGTGCTGACCGTGAGCTCTCCCACTCTGTACACGAGGACCTCGAAAAGACTGTACTCACCTCCATGCCTGTGAGTCTCCAAAACCCTCCTCCCAACCCCTCAAGGGACTAAAGGTTATAGCCCACCGGCTTCGGTGACTATTTCACGCGCGTTAGGGCATTTTCTTGCCATTTTAGGGCAGTGCTTGATCGTAGCCTCCCACTGGGCACACGAGGAACCTTGAAAGACTGTACCCACTCCGATGCCCAGAGCCCCTGTAACTTCCTCCCATACCCTCATGACTGGACGCAGTTATAGCCCACCAGCCTCCCCATGACAATTTCACGCCATGCGTCACTGGTATTTCTTGCCATTTTAGGGCAGGCTTCTAACCGAGCCTTCCACTGGGCACATGAGGACCCTCAAAAGACTGCACCCATTCTCGACGCCTGTGAGCCCTGAACTTCCTCCCAACCCCTCATGGGACCAAAGGCTATAGCACACCGCCCTCATGACCATTTCACGTGTTGCACTGGCATTTCTTGCCAATTTAGGTGCCTCACCGTAGCCTCCCACTGCACACGAGACCTCGAAAAGAATGTACCCATTTCCATGCCCAGAGCCCTGTAACTTCCTTCCCAACCTCATGGACCAAAGGCTATAGCACACCGCCCCTATGACCATTTCACGTGTTGCGCCAAGTATTTCTTGCCATTTTAGGCAGGCCTCACCAGTAGCCTCCCACTGGGCACACGAGGACCCTCGAAAAGACTGTACCCATTTCCGACGACCTGAGCCCCCCAAAACCCCCCCCCCAAACCCCGCATACAAAAGGCTATAGCCCACCCGACCATGACTATTTCACGCTACCGCCATTGGCATTTTTGCACATTTTACGGCAGGCTTCGATCACCGCCACCCATCTGGGCACACGAGGACCCGAAAAGACCGTAACTATTTCCTGACGACTGAGCCCCAAACCCCTCCCCAACTCCCTGTGGACCAAAGGTTTTAGCCCATCGGCCCCATGATTATTTCCACGCGCTGCGTCACAGTATTTTGTTATTTTAGGCGGGTTCTGATCGAACCTGCCACACTGGGCACACGAGACCCTCAAAAGACTGTACCCATTTCCGACGCCCAGAGCTCTCCGAAACCCCCCAACACCATGGACCAAAGCTAGCCCACCGCCTCGACGACTATTTCTACGCTACAAGGCTGTCATGCATTTCTTGCCATTTTAGGGCAAGCTCTGATCAGAGCCTCCCATTGGGCACACGAGACCCTCAAAAGACTGTACCCATTTCCGACGACTGTGAGCCCTCAAACACCCTCCCAACCCCTCATGGACCAAAGGCTATAGCCCACCGCCTCAAGACTATTTCACGCACAGGCCATTGGCATTTCTTGCCATTTTAGGGCAGGCCTGACTGTATTCCTCCCATCAAGTACATGAGGACCCTCGAAAAGACTGTACCCATTTCCGATGCCCAGCCCTGTAACTCTCTCCCAACCCCCGCTGGACCAAAGGCTATAGCCCACCGCCCGGCGATATTTCACGCGACACGTCACTGGCATTTGTTGATATTTTAGGGCAGGTTTGACCGTAGCCTCCCACCGAGCACACGAGGACCTCGAAAAGACTGTACCCATTTCCGACGCACTGAGCCACCGAAACCCCTCCCCAACCCCCCATGGACCAAAGGCTATAGCCCACCGCCTGGCGATTATTTCACGCTGCTACTGCTAGGCATTTCTTGCCATTTTAGGGCAGGCTCTAATCAGTAGCCTCCCACCTGGAAAACGAGACCTTCTAAAAGACTGCCTATTTCCTGTGCCTAGAGCCCCGAACGCCTCTTCCCAACCCCTCACAGCACTAAAGGCTATAGCCCACCGCCTCGGCGACATTTCACGCCACTGGGCCGCTTGGTATGTCTTGCCATTTTAGGCAGGCCTGACCGTAGCCTCCCACTGGGCACACACAAGGACCCCTCGAAAAGACTGCACCCATTTCCGGCCCACTGAGCCCTGTAAACACCCTCCCAACCCCGCTGACATAGCCCACCGCCTGGTGATTATTTCACGCACGCGCCATGGGTATGTCTTGCCATTTTAGGGTAGGCTTTATGACCAGAGGCCTCCCACTGGGCACACGAGACCCTTTAAAGGTTGTACCCATTTCAAGCCCAGAGCCTCCCGAACGCCCCTCCCAACCCTCATGACCAAAGGCTAATGCGCACTGCCTCATGATTATTTCACGCTGCGTCACTGGCATTTCTTTCCATTTTAGGGCAGGCCTCTAACCGTAGCCTCCCACTGGAAAACGAGGACCTTCGAAAAGACTGTACCCATTTCCCAGGCCCAGAGCCCCCGAACGCCCCGCCCCCACCCCCCCCGACCAAAGGCGATAGCCCACTGCCTGGGCTGACATTTCACGCCAAGGCCATTGGTATGTTGTTATTTTAGTGCTTCTGATCAGAGCCTCCCATCACACACAAGGACCCTCGAAAAGACTGCAGACCCATTTCCGAGGACCAGAGCCCCAGTAACCCTCCCAACCCCGCTGACTGTTATGGCCCACCGCCTTGAACTATTTCACGCTACTGGGCCGCTGGTATTTTTGCCATTTTTGGAAGGCTCTAATCAGAGTCCCCACTGGGTGCAGGAGGACCTCGAAAAGATCGACCATCTGACGCTGAGAGCCCCGAACGCCCCTCCCTAATCCCCTCATGACCAAAGCACATAGCCCACCGCCTCGCCGATTATCTCACGCTACCACCGGGCATGTCTTGCCATTTTAGGCAGGCTTTTGATCAGCCTCCCACTGGCACACGAGGACCTCAAGTATACTGTACCCATTTCCGATGAACAAAGCCCCCAAACCCCTCCCAAATTTCCCATGGGACCAGTATTATAGCCCACCGCCGGGCGATTATTTCACGCTACTGCTGTGTCCATTGGCATTTCTTGCTATTTTAGGGCAGTGCCCCTGATCAGAGCCTCCCACTGCACGCGAGACCCTTGAAAAGACTGTACCCATTTCCGACGCCTCCCAACCCCTCATGACCAAAGGCTATAGCCCACCGCCTCGACTATTTCACGCGCCGTCATTGAATTTCTGCCATTTGTGGAGGCTTGATCGAGCCTCCCACCGGGCACACTAGGACCTCAAAAATCAATTCCATTTGCACTCACCAGTGAGCCCCTAAACCCCTCCCCAACCCCCTGGACCAGTACTATAGCCCACCGGCCCTTTGCAGGATTATTTCCACGCGCTAAGGCCACTGGGTATTTTCCATTTTTGTAAGTGTGCCTGACTGTAGCCTCCCACCGGGCACACGAGGGCCCTCGAAAAGACTGACCCATTTCATGACGAGCAGAGCCCCTAAACCCTCCCCCAACCTCATGACCAGTATAGCCCACCGGCCTTGGTGATTATTTCACGCTACTGCGCCATTGGCATTTTTTTGCCATTTTAGGCATGTGCCTGACCAGAGCTCTCCCATCGGGCACGCGAGGACCTTGAAAAGACTGTACCCATTTCCGACGCCCTCCCAACCCTCATGGACTAAAGGCTATAGCCCACTGCCTGGCGATTATTTCACGCGCTGCGCCAATAAGTATTTTTGCCATTTTGTGGATGGCCCTGACTGAGCTCCCACTGGGCACGCGAGGACCTCGAAAAGACTCACTCCATTTGCGACGCACTGAGCCCCTAAACCCCTCCCCAACCCCTCATGGGACCAAAGGTTATAGCCCACTGCCTCGTGACTATTTCACGCGCGCCACTGGCATGACACATTTTAGGCAGGCTCCTGACCAGAGCCTCCCACTCACGCTGAGACCCCAAAAGACTCAGACTCCATTTCCGACACCAGAGCCCCCTGAACGCCTCCCCAACCCCCGCAGACGAAAGCTATAGCCCACCGCCCTTGACTGCTTTCACGCGGCCACTGGACATTTTCTTGTTATTTTAGCAGTGCTTAATCAGAGCCTCCCACTGCACACGAGGACCCTCAGAAGACTGACATCTACTTCCATGACCAGAGCTCAAACCCTCCCAACCCTCGCGACCAAAGGTTATAGCCCACCGCCTCGGTGACTATTTCACGCTTGCGCCACTTGGCATTTATTGCCATTTTAGCAGTGCCCCTGATCAGCTCTCCCATCGGCACGCGAGGACCCTCAAAAGACTGCACTCCATTTCTCGACACCCAGAGCCCCCGAACGCCCTCCCAACCCCCGCTGACCAAAGTTATAGCCCACCGGCCTTGTGACTATTTCCTGGCACTGCCTCTGGGATTTCTTGTTATTTGTAGGCCGGCCCGATGAGCCTCCCACTGGCACACGAGGACCCTCAAAAGACTGACTCCATTTCCGACGACTGTGAGCCCCTAAACCCTCCCCAACCCCCATGGACCAAAGCTATAGCCCACCGCCCTGGCTCACTATTTCCACGCGCAATACTGAGCATTTCTGCCATTTTAGGCAAGCTCGATCGAGTTTCCACTGCACGCGAGGACCTCGAAAGATCTGCACCCATTCATACCACCAGAGCCCCTAAACTCCTCCCAACCCCGCTGGACCAAAAGCTATAGAATACCTGCCTGCGTGATTATTTCCACGCGTCACTGGCATTTCTTTATTTTAGGCTTGCCTCACAGTAGCCTCCCACTGCACACTAGGACCTCAAAGACTGCCCATTTTTCACGACTGCAGCCCCCTAAACCCCACCCCAACCCTCATGCAAGGGCTATAGCCCACCGGCCTTGGTGACTTATTTCACGCGTCAAGGCGCCAGTGGGGCATTTCTACACTTTAGGCAGGTTGTCCTGACCGTAGCCTCCTCCCATCGGGCACACTGAGGACCGAAAAGATTGTACCCATTTCCCGACACCCTTCCCAACCCTCAAGGACCAAAGGCTATAGCCCACCGGCGGATTATTTCACGCGCTACTGGCCATTGGCATTTCTTGCCATTTTAGTATGTGCCTGCATCAGAGTCTCCCATCAAGTACGCGAGACCTCGAAAAGATCAGTACCCATTTTCGACACCTGAGCCCCCGAACGCCCCCAACCCCTCATGACCATATAGCCTCACTGCCTCGTGATTATTTCACGCGCATTGGCTATTTCTTGTATTTAGGCAGGCCCTGATCAGCCTCCCATCTGGGCACAGGACCCTCGAAAGTCTGTAACACTCCATTTCCATGACCAGAGCCCCCTAAACCCTCCCAACCCTCATGGACTAGTGCTATAGCCCACCTGCCCCATGATTATTTCACTGGCTACTGCTAGTATTTCGGTTGCATATTTAGGCAGGCCCTGACCGTCAGGCATCCCACTGCACACGAGACCTCAAAAGACGACCCATTTCCTGAGCACCCAGAGCCCCGAACGCCTTCTCCCAACCCCCGGACCAGTGCTAAATATAGCCCACTGCCCCATGATTATTTCCACGGCCAGCGCTGGACATTTCTTCCTCATTTTAGGTAGGCTTGACCAGAGCTTCCCTGATCAAGTACACGAGGACCCTCAAAAGATCTGACTCCATTTCACGACCGAGCCCTTAAACACTTTCCTAACCTCTGACCAAAGGCCATAGCCCATCGGCCCGTGACTATTTCCACGCTGTCATCAAGCATTTCTTGCTATTTTAGGCAGGCCTGACGAGGCTCCCCTCGTGATTGGGCACACGAGACCCCTCGAAAAGACTGTACCCATTTCTCACTACGCACCGTGAGCCCTCTAAACCCCCTCCCCAACCCCCGCGGACCAAAGGCTATAGCCCACCGGCCTCGGTGACTATTTCACGCGCTGCGCCGCTGGGAATTTCTTGCCATTTTAGGGCAGGCCCTGACCGTAGCCTCCCAATGGGCACGCGAGGACCCTCGAAAAGACTGTACCCATTTCCGACACCCAGAGCCCCCGAACGCCCCTCCCCAACCCCTCATGACCAGGCTTATAGCCCACAAGGCGCTGGCGATTATTTCACGCGGCCACTGCTGACATTTCTTTATTTAGCCAGCTTCTGACCAGAGCTCACCATCACACGAGACCCTCAGAAGACTGCACTCCATTTCCCATCACCAGAGCCTCAAACCCCTCCCAACCTCAAGGGACTGACAGGCTTTAGCCCACCGGCCTCAGTGACTATTTCCCGCGCTGCGCGCTGGGCATTTCTTGATATTTTAGGGCAGACCTCTGACATAGCCTCCCACTGGGCACACGAGGACCCTCGAAAAGACTGTACCCATTTCCGACGCCCAAAGCCCCCGAACGCCCCTCCTCAACCCCCGCGGACCAAAGGATATATCCAACCGCCCCATGATTTTTTTCACGCTGGCGCCTAATGGACATTTCTTGCCATTTTAGGCAGGCTTCGACCATAGCCTCCCACCTGGGCACACGAAGACCCTCAGAAAGACTGCACCCATTCACTGACCAGAGCCCACTAAACCCCTCCCCAACCCCCGCATGGACAAAGCTATAGCCCACCGCCTCGGTGACTATTTCACGCGCTGCCGCTTGAGCATTTCTTGTTATTTTAGGGTTGTGCTCGACCGTAGCCTCCCACTGGCACACGAGGGCCCCTCGAAGACTCAGACCCATTTTCACGACTGTGAGCCCCTAAACCCCTCCCAACCCCTCATGACCAGCATATTATAGCCCACCGGCCTTGACTATTTCACGCGCTGCGCTGAATTTCACATTTTAGGCAGGCCCTGACCAGTAGCCTCCCAATGGCACGCGAGGACCTCAAAAGACTGTACCCATTTCCGACACCCAGAGCCCCCAACGCCCCCAACCCCCAAGGACCAGCACAGGCCCACCGCCGGCGATTATTTCACGCGCAAGGCTGGACATTTCTTATTTTAGGCCAGTGCTTTGACCAGAGCCTTCACCACTGGGCACACGAGACCCTCAGAAGACTGTACTCCATTTCCGATCACCAGAGCCTCAAACCCCTCCCCAACCCCTCATGACTAGGCTATAGGCCACCGGGCCTGATTATTTCCCGCATGGCTGGGCATTTCTTGATATTTAGGCAGGCTCTCTGACGAGCCTCCCACTGGCACACGAGGACCCTCAAAAGACTGTACCCATTTCCGACGCCCAAAGCCCCGAACGCCTCCTCAACCCTCATGGACCAGCTATAGCCCACCGCCTCGGCTGACTCTTTCACGCTGGCTTGCGCCTAATGGACATTTCTTACCATTTTAGGGCAGGCTTGACCATAGCCTCCCACTCACACACGAAGACCCTCAGAAGACTGTACCCATCTCATGACCAGAGCCCCAAACCCCTCCCCAACCCCTGACCTAAGGCTACAGCCCACCGCCCAGCGATTATTGACTACTGCTGCTTGGCATTTCTTGCCAATATCGGGCACGCTTCTGACCGTAGCCACCCACAGGGCACACGAGCACCTCGAAAAGACTGTACCCATTTCCAACCCACTGAGCTCAAACACCTTCCCCAACCCCTCACAGACCAAAGGCTATAGCCCACCGCCTCGGTGATTATTTCACGCCCTGCTAGGCATTTCTTGTCATTTTAGGGCAGGCTCTGATCAGAGCCTCCCACGGGTACACGAGGACCCTCGAAAAGACTGTACCCATTTCTCCGACGCCCCTCCCCAACCCCTCATGACCAGGCTATAGGCCTGCCCCATGACTATTTCACGCTGGCCACGTTGCACATTTTTGCCATTTTAGTAAAGCTTCTGACCAGTAGCCCGCCATCAAGCACACGAGACCCTCGAAGGCTGTACCCATTTCCACTGTGAGGCCCCTAAACCCCTCCCAACCCTCATGGACCAAAGGCTATAGCGCACCAGCCTCATGACTTATTTCACGTTGCCACTGGCATGTTCAATATTTTAGTGCTTCCTGACCAGAGCCTCCCATCACACGAGGACCCTCGAAACACTGACCCATTCTCATGGCGGCCAGAGCCCCAAACACCTTCCCTAACCCCCGCTGACTAAAGGCTATAGCCCACCGGCCTTGCTGATTATTTGACGCCTGCGCTGCTTGGAATTTCTGCTATTTTAGGGGCAGTGCTTGAGACAGAGCCTCCCACTGGCACACGAGACCCTCGAAGGCTTGTACCCATTTCCGACCAGAGCCCCTCAAACCCCTCCCCAACCCCTCATGACCAAAGGCTATAGCCCACCGCCTTGACTATTTCACGCGCCATGGCTTGGCATTTCTTGTCATTTTAGGGCAGGCTCTAATCAGCCTCCTGGGCAGACGAGGACCCTCGAAAAGAATGTACCACCTCCGACGCCCCCAACCCCTCGCAGACCAGTTATAGCCCACTGCCTCATGACTATTTCACGGCTGCCACTGACATTTCTTGCCATTTTAGGGCAGGCTTCTAACTCAGAATCTCCTCCTGGGCACACGAGACCCTCAGAAAGACTGACCCATTTCCGACGGCCAGAGCCCCGAAACCCCTCCCCAACCCCTCAAGGACCAGCAATATAGCCCACCGGCATCGGCGATTATTTCACGCGCCACTGGCTGGCATTTCTTGTTATTTTAGGGCAGGCTTGATCGTAGCCTCCCATCTGGCACACGAGGACCTCGAAAGGACTGTACCCCTATTCGACGCCCAGAGCCCCCAACGCCTCGCCAACCCCTCATGACCAAAGGCTATAGCCCACTGCCTCGGCGATTATTTCACGCCACCATGGACATTTCTTGCCATTTTATGGCAGGCTTCTAATCAGAATCTCCCACTGGCACACAAGGACCCTCAGAACACTTTTACCCATTTCAGATGCCCAGAGCCCTCGAACGCCCCTCCCAACCCTCAAGGACCAAGGCTATAGCCCACTGCCTCGGCGATTATTTTCACGCGCCATGCGCTGGACATGTCTTGCCATTTTTGGGCAGGCCTCCTGACCAGAGCCTCCCATCACACGAGGCCCCTCGAAAAGGCTGTACCCATTTCATACGACCAGAGCCCCCTAAACCCTCCCCAACCTCATGGACCAGTTATTATAGCCCACCGCCTCTGGATTATTTGACGCGCCACTGGCATTTCTTTTTAGGCAGGCTTGACCAGAGCCTCCCACGGGAACACGAGACCTCAAAAGACTGTGACCCATTTCTGGACAACCGAGCCCCTCAAACCCCTCCCCAACCTCATGGGACCAGTTATAGCCCACCGGCCCTGTGACTTATTTCACGCGCTGCCACATTTCTTGTCATTTTAGAGCAGGCCTCTGACCGTAGCCTCTAACACGGGCACACGAGACCCTCGAAAGACTGTACCCATTTCCGACGCTGGCCCCCAACCCCCACAGACCAAAGGCTATAGCCCACCTGCCTCATGATTATTTCACGCTGGCTGCGCTACTGGACATTTCTGCCATTTTAGGGCAGGCTTCTAACTGAATCTCCCACTGGGCACACGAGGACCTCAGAAGATCAGACTGGCCCGACGGCCGAGCCCCAAACCCCTCCCCAACCCTCAAGGACCAGCACATAGCCCACTGCCTCATGATTATTTCACGCCCACATTTCTTGTTTTAGGGCAGGCTCTGATCAGAGCCTCCCACTGCATAATACACGAGGACCTCGAAAAGACTGTACCCATTTCCGACGCCAGAGCCCCGAACGCCCCTCGCCAACCCCTCATGACAAAGGCTATAGCCCACTGCCGGCTGATTATTTCACGCACATGCGCTTGGACATTTCTTGCCATTTTATGGCAGGCTTCTAATCAGAATCTCCCATCACACGAGGACCCTGCAAGACTGTACCCATTTCCGACGCCCAGCCCCCTAACGCCTCCCTCCCAACCCCGCATGACCAGCACATAGCCCACCGCCTCTGGGCATGATTATTTCACGCGCTGCCATGGGACATGTCTTGCCATTTTTGGGCAGGCTTCCGACCATAGCCTCCCACTGGGCACACGAGGACCCTCGAAAAGACTGTACCCATTTCCGACGCCTGAGCCCCGAATACCCTTTCGCCAACCCTCATGGACCAAAGGCTATAGCCCACCGCCCTGATTATTTCACGCCATGCCATACTGGGCATGTCTTACATTTTAAGGCAGGCTTCACCGTGAGCCTCCCATCAAGCACGCAAGGACCTCGAAAAGACTGTACCCATTTCACGCACCGAGCCCCTAAACCCTCCCCAACCTCGCTGGGACTGTGTGCTATAGCCCACCGCCCTTGTGACTATTTCACGCGCTGCGCTGAGCATTTCTGCCATTTTAGTAGCAGGCTTCTGATCAGCCTCCCACTGGCACGCGAGACCCTCAAAAGACTGTACCCATTTTCACGACCGTGAGCCTCCTAAACCCTCCCAACCCCAAAGCTATAGGCCCACCGGCCCTGAGACTATTTCACGCACGCGCCACTGACATGTCTTGCCATTTTGGGCAGGCTTCTGACCATAGCCTCCCTCTGGGCACACGAGGACCCTCGAAAAGACTGTACCCATTTCCGACCCCCCGAGCCCTCAATGCCCTCGCCAACCCCATGACCAAAGGCTATAGCCCACTGCCTCGGCGATTATTTCACGCACGCCATTGGCATGTCTTGGCATTTTAAGGTGTGCTTCTGACCAGAGCCTCCCATCAAGTAACGCATGACCCTCGAAATGACTGTACTCCATTTCAGATGACCAGAGCCCCTAAACCCTCCCCAACCCCTCAAGGACTGGGCTATAGCCCACCGGCCCTATGACTATTTCGCGCATGCCACTGGGTAGTTCTTGCCATTTTAAAGCAGGTGATTCTGACCATAGCCTCCCACTGGGCACACGAGGACCTCAAGAGACTGACCCATTTTCACAACCAGAGCCTCCTAAACCCTCCCAACCCCTCATGGACCAAAGCACATAGCCCACTGCCCTGTGACTATTTCCGCGCGGCCACTGGCATTTCTTGCCATTTTACGCAGGCTCGTCCGTAGCCTCCAACTCGGCACACGAGGACCCTCAAAAGATCAGTACCCATTTTCATGACCAGAGCCCCTAAACCCCTCCCCAACCCCTACCAGCACATAGCCCACCGGCCCTTGGTGATTATTTCACGTGCGCGCCACTGGCATTTTTTGCCATTTTAGGGCATGTGCCTGACCGTAGCCTCCCACTGGGCACACGAGGACCTCGAAAGACTGTACCCATTTCGACGCCCAGAGCCCCCGAACTCCCCCAAACCCCGCTGGACCAAAAGTGCTATAGCCCACCGCCCGGGCTGATTATTTCACGTTGCGCTGGACATTTTTTTATTTTAGGCAAGCTCTGATCAGAGCTCGCCATCACACACGAGGACCCCCAAAAGGCTGTACCCATTTTCGACGACTGAGGCCCCAAACCCTCCCCAACCCCCATGGACCAAAGGCACAGCGCACCAGCCTCATGACTTATTTCACGCGTCTATACTGGCATGTCTCACATTTTAGGGCAGCTTCTGACCAGAGCCTCCCATCGGGCACACGAGGACCCTCAAAACATCAGACCCATTTCTGGCGGCCAGAGCCCCCAAACACCTTCCCAACCTCATGACCAAAGGCTATAGCCCACCGGCCTCGGCGATTATTTGACGCCACGCCACGCTGGCATTTCTTCCCATTTTAGTGTGCTTCGTCAGAGCCTCCCACTGGGCACACGAGGACCTCGAAAAGACTGCATCCCATTTGACACTGAGCCACCAAACCCCTCCCCAACCCTCAAGGGACCAGCAGTTATAGCCCACCGCCTTGACTATTTCACCTGCTGCGCAGCTGGGCATTTCTTGTCATTTTAGGGCAGGCCTCTGACCGTAGCCTCCCACGGGGCACACGAGGACCCTTGAAAAGACTGTACCCATTTCCGACGCCCCTCCCCAACCCCCGCACAGCAAAGGCTATAGCCCACCGGCCTCGGCGACTATTTCACGCGCTGCGCCGCTTGACATTTCTTGCCATTTTATGGCAGGCTTCTAACCGTAATCTCCCACTGGGCACACGAGGACCCTCAGAAGATCAGATCCATTTCCGACGGCCAGAGCCCCCAAACCCCTTCCTAACTCCTCATGACCAAAGGCTATACCCACCGGCCTCAAGTGACTATTTCCTGTGCTTGCGCACTGGCATTTCTTGCCATTTTAGGGCAGGCTCTGACCAGAGCCTACCACTGGCACACGAGGACCCCTCGAAAAGCCTGTACCCATTTCCGACACCCAGAGCCCCGAACGCCCTCCCAACCCCTCATGACTCACATAGCCCACTGCCCCATGGCGATTATTTCACGCACAAGGCCAACTGGCATGTCTTGCCATTTTTGGGCAGTGCTTCGACCATAGCCTCCCACTGGGACATGAGGACCCTCGAAGGAGTACCCATTTCCGACGCACTGAGCCCCTGAAACCCCTCCCCAACCCCTCATGACCAGTTATTATAGCCCACTGCCTGATTATTTCCTGCATGCAGCTGGGCATTTCTTGCCATTTTAGGGCAGGCCTGACTGAGCCTCCCACTGGGCACACGAGACCTCGAAAAGATCTGTACCCATTTCAACGCCCAGAGCCCTCGAACTCCCTTCCCAACCCTCATGGACCAAAGGCTTATATCCCACCGCCTGGCCGACTATTTCACGCTGCACACTGGCATGTCTTGCCATTTTAGGGCAGGCTTCTGACCATAGCGTCCCACTGGGCACACGAGGACACTCGAAAAGACAGTACCCATTTCCGACTACCAGAGCACCCGAAACACCTTCCCAACCCTCATGACCAAAGGCTATAGCCCACCGACCCTGGGCGACTATTTCACGCTACTGGCCATTGGCATGTCTTGCCATTTTGGCAGGCTTCTGACCATAGCCTCCCATGCACACGAGACCTCGAAAAGACTGACCCATTTCCCGACGGCCAGAGCCCCGAAACCCCTCCCAACCCCTGGGACCAGCACATATAGCCCACTGCCCCATGATTATTTCACGCTGGCCACTGGGCATGTCTTGCCATTTTGGCAAGTGTGCTTCATAGCCTCCCATCACACGAGGACACTCAAAGACTCAGACCCATTTCACGACCAGAGCCCTCAAACACCTTCCCCAACCCCCGTGGACCAAAGGCTATATCCCACCGCCCTTGACTTATTTCACGCGCTGCGCACTGGCATTTTTGCCATTTTAGGCAGTGCCTCGACTGTAGCCTCCCACTGGGACATGAGGACCTCGAAAGGAATGTACCCATTCCCGACCACTGAGCTCCCCAAACCCCTCCCCAACCCCTCATGGACCAAAGGCTATAGCCCACCGCCTCGTGACTATTTCTGCAAGTGCTGGCATTTCTTGTCATTTTAGGGCAGGCCTCTGACCGTAGCCTCCCACGGGCACACGAGGACCCTTGAAAAGACTGTACACATTTCCGACGCCCCTCCCCAACCCTCAAGACAGCAAAGGCTATAGCCCACCGCCCCTGATTATTTCACGCTACGCTACCGCTTGACATTTCTTGCCATTTTATGGCAGGCTTCTAATCAATCTCCCACTCACACGAGGACCCTCAGAAGATCAGACTCCATTTCCGACGGCCAGAGCCCCAAACCCCTTCCTAACCCTCATGGACCAGCTATACCCACCGGCCTCAAGTGACTATTTCCGCAGGCCACTTGGCATTTCTTGCCATTTTAGGGCAGGCCTCTGACCGTGGCCTCCCCCTGGGCACACGAGGAGCCTCGAAAATGCTGTACCCATTTCCGACACCCAGATCCCCGGAACCCCCCGCCCCAACCCTCATGACCAGGCTATAGCCCACCGCCCTTGGCGACTATTTCACGCACTGCACAAGGCATGTCTTGCCATTTTTGGGCAGTGCACCATAGCCTCCCCCTGGGCACACGAGGACCCTCAAAGATCAGACTCCCATTTCCGACGCCCAGAGCCCCGAACGCCTCCCAACCCCGCTGGGACCAGTTATTATAGCCCACTGCCCCATGATTATTTCACGCTACGTCCATTGGCATGTCTTGCCATTTTAGGGCAGGCCCTGACCGTAGCCTCCCACTGGCAAACGAGGACCCTCGAAAAGATCAGACCCATTTCCGACGCCTGTGAGCCCTGAACTTCCTCCCTAACCTCACAAAGGCTATAGCCCACCGCCTCGGGCGATTATTTCACGCTGCGCCATTGGCATGTCTTGCCATTTTTGGCAGTGCTGACAGAGCCTCCCACTGGGCACACGAGGACACACGAAAAGACTGTCCCCATTTCTGACGCACTGTGAGCCCCTTAAACACCTTCCCAACCCTCATGGACCAGTTATATCCCACCGGCCCTGTGACTATTTCCACGCGCTACTGGCGCTGGCATTTTTGCCATTTTAGGGCAGGCCTGACTGAGCCTCCCACTGGGACATGAGGACCTCGAAGGAATGTACCCACTCACGACCAGTGAGCCCTTATACACCTTCCCCAACCCCCGCGGACCAAAGGCTATAGCCCACCGGCCTCGGTGACTATTTCCCGCGCTGCGCAGCTGGGCATTTCTTGCCATTTTAGGGCAGCCCTCTGACCGTAGCCTCCCACTGGGCACACGAGGACCCTCGAAAAGACTGTCCCATTTCGAACGCCCAGAGCCCTCGAACTCCCCTCCCCAACCCCCGCGGACCAAAGGCTATATCCCACCGGCCTCAGCGACTATTTCACGCGCCGCGCCGCTGGGCATGTCTTGCCATTTTAGGGCAGGCTTCTGACCATAGCGTCCCACTGGGCACACGAGGACACTCGAAAAGACTGTACCCATTTCTGACTACCAGAGCCCCCGAAACACCTTCCCCAACCCCCGCGGACCAAAGGCTATAGCCTACTGCCCCCATGATTATTTCACGCTACCAGTCACTGGCATGTCTTGCCATTTTTGGGCAGGCTTCTGACCATAGCCTCCCACTGGGCACACGAGGACCCTCGAAAAGACTGTACCCATTTCCGACGGCCAGAGCCCCCGAAACCCCCTCCCCAACCCCCGTGGACCAAAGGCTATAGCCCACCGGCCTCGGCGACTATTTCACGCGCTGCGTCACTGGCATTTCTTGCCATTTTAAGGTGCTCTGACCGAGCCTCCCACCTGGGCACACGAGGACACTGAAAAGACTGTACCCATTTCGACGCACTGAGCCCTCAAACACCTTCCCCAACCCCAGCCGGGACCAGTTATTATATCCCACCGCCCTATGACTATTTCACGCACGGCCACTGGTATTTTCTGCCATTTTAGGGCAGTCCTCTGACCGTAGCCTCCCACTGGGGACATGAGGACCCTCGAAAGGAATGTACCCATTTCCGACGACCAGAGGACCCGTAAAACCCTCCCAACCCCTCATGACCAAAGGCTATAGCCCACTGCCTTGTGACTATTTCTCACACAAGCACTGGCATTTCTTGCCATTTTATGGCAGGCTTCTAACCGTAATCTCCCACTGGGCACACGAGGACCCTCGTAAAGACTGTACCCATTTCCGACGGCCAGAGCCCCCGAAACCCCCTTCCTAACCCCTGCGGACCAAAGGCTATACCCACCGGCCTCAGTGACTATTTCCCGTGCTGCGCCGCTGGGCATGTCTTGCCATTTTTGGGCAGGCTTCTGACCATAGCCTCCCACTGGGCTCACGAGGACCCTCGAAAAGGCTGTACCCATTTTCGACGAACAGAGCCTCCTAAACCCCCTCCCCAAACCCCGCGGACCAAAGGCAATAGCCCACCGGCCTCGGTGACTATTTCCCGCGCACATTGGCATTTCTTGCCATTTTAGGGCAGGCTTCTGTCCGTAGCCTCCCACTCAGCACACGAGGACCCTCGAAAAGACTGTACCCATTTTCGACGACCAGAGCCCCCTAAACCCCCTTCCCAACCCCCGCGGACCAATGGCTATAGCCCACCGGCCTCGGTGACTATTTCCCGCGCTGCGCAGCTGGGCATTTCTTGCCATTTTAGGGCAGCCCTCTGACCGTAGCCTCCCACTGGGCACACGAGGACCCTCGAAGATTTGGTACCCATTTCGACGCCCAGAGCCCCTCGAACTCCTCTCCCAACCCTCATGGACCAAAGGCTATAACCCACCTGCCATGACTATTTCACGCGCTGCCACTGGGCATGTCTTGCCATTTTAGGGCAGGCTTCTGACCATAGCGTCCCACTGGGCACACGAGGACACTCAAAAGACTGTACTCCATTTCCTGACGCACTCAGAGCCTCAAACACCTTCCCCAACCCCCGCGGACCAAAGGCTATAGCCCACCGGCCTCGGTGACTATTTGATGCGCTACGCCGCTGGGCATTTCTTCCCAATTTAGGGCAGGCCTCTGACCGTAGCCTCCCACTGGGCACACGAGGACCCTCGAAAAGACTGTACCCATTTTCGTTGACCAGAGCCCCAAACCCCTCCCAACCCCTCATGACCAAAGGCTATAGCCCACCGCCTCTCATGATTATTTCACGCTACGCCTGGCCGGCATTTCTTGCCATTTTAGGGCAGGCTTCTGGCCGTAGCCTCCCACTGGGCACACGACGGCCCTCGAAAAGACTGTACATATTTCCGAGAAACCAGAGCCCCCGAAACCCCCTCCCCAACCCCCGTGGACCAAAGGCTATTGCCCACCGGCCTCGGCGACTATTTCACGCGCTGCGCCGCTGGGCATTTCTTGTTATTTTAGGGCAGGCTTCTGATCGTAGCCTCCCACTGGGCACACGAGGACCCTCGAACCCCTGACCAGTATAGCCCACCGCCTGACCATTTCTTGTTATTTTAGCGCAGGCTTGATCGAGCCTCCCATCACACGAAGACCCTCTTAAAAGACTATACCCATTTCGACGCCCAGAGCCCTGTAACCTCCCTCCCAACCCTCATGGGACCAGTTATAGCCCACCGCCTGTGACTATTTCACGCGCTACGCTGGCATTTCTTGCCATTTTAGCGCAAGCCTCTGACCAGAGCCTCCCACTGGGCACACGAGGACACCTCAAAAAGACTGTACGATTTCCGACGATCAACCCCCAACCCTCCCCAACCCCTCAAGGACTGACCAGTTATAGCCCACCGGCCTATGGATTATTTCCACGCTGCGCATGGCATTTCTTGTCATTTTAGGGCAGGCCTCTAATCAGAGCCTCCTCCCACGGGGCACACGACGACCCTCGAAAAGACCGTACCCATTTCCGTTCACCAGAGCCCCTCAAACCCCTCCCCAACCCTCATGGGACCAAAGCCTATAGCCCACCGCCTCATGATTATTTCACGCGGCCATGGCATTTCTTGGTATTTTAGGGCAGGCTTCTGTCCGTAGCCTCCCACTGGGCACACGACGACCGTCGAAAAGACTGTACATGTTTCCGAGAAACCTGAGCCTCAAACCCTCCCAAACCCCTGGACCAGCACATTGCCCACCGCATCGGCGATTATTTCACGCCGGCTGCGCTCACTGGGTATTTTTGTCATTTTGAAGGCAGCTCTCACCGTAGCCTCCTCCCACTGGCACACGAGGACACCCGAAGACTCATACTCCATTTCCGACGATCGTAACCTCCCCGAACCCTCCCTAACCCCTCAAGGGACTAGCATATAGCCCACCGCCCTATGGTGATCATTTCACGCCCATACCAATGGGCATTTTTTTGTCATTTTAGGCAGCTCTAACTGCAGAGGCCTCCCACGGGCACACACTTCACCCTCGAAAGGACCCCACCCATTTCCGTTCACCAGAGCCCCAAACCCTCCCAACCCCCGCTGGACCAGGCTATAGCCCACCGCTCATGATTATTTCACGCGGCCACAGTGGCATTTCTTGCTATTTTAGGCAGGTCATCAGCCTCCCACTGGGCACACGACGACCGTCGAAAAAACTCTACATGTTTCCGAGAAACCAGAGCCCCCGAAACCCCCTCCCCAAACCCCCGTGGACCAAAGGCTATTGCCCACCGGCATCGGCGACTATTTCACGCTAAGGCCATTGGCATTTCTTTGCCATTTTAGCAGGCTCGACCGTAGCCTCCCACTGGCACACGAGGACACCGAAAAGACTATACCCATTTCATCGTAACCCCCGAACCCTCCCCAACCCCTCAAGGGACCAAGGCTATAGCCCACTGCCCGTGACCATTTCACGCGCTGCGCCGCTTGGCATTTCTTGTCATTTTAGTGTGCCTGACCGTAGCTCTCCCACGGGAACACGAGGACCCCTCAAAAGACTGCACCCATTTCCGACGCCCTCTCCAACCCCCTCGCAGACCAAAAGGCTAGCCCACCGCCTGGCATGACTATTTCATCGCCGCCGCTTGGCATTTCTTTTGCCATTTTAGTATGTGCCTTGATCAGAGCCTCCCATCAAGCACACGAGGACCTCGAAAGACTAAGACTACCATTTTCGACGCCCGAGCCCTGAACCTCTCCTCCCAACCTCCTCCAAGGACTGTTATAGCCCACCCACTTTGTGATTCATTTCCACGCGCCATGCTGGCATTTCTTGCCATTTTAGCAGGCCTCGATCAGCCTCCCACCTGGGTACACGAGGAAACCTCTGAAAGATCAGACCCATTTCCACGCCTGAGCCCCTAACCCTCCCAACCCCGCAGACTCAGCATAGCCCACCTGCCTTGGTGATTATTTCCATGCGCTGGCTGTAAGGTATTTCTTGCCATTTTAGGGCAGGCCTCCTGTCAGAATCCTCCCACTGGGTACACGAGGACACTGAAAAGACTGCACCCATTTCCCGACGCCCAGAGCCCCTCGAACCCTCCCCAACCCCCGCAGCACCAGGCTATAGCCCACCGCCTTCGGCGATTATTTCACGCACAAGGCCATTGGCATTTCTTGCCATTTGTGGGAAGCTTCTGACCGTAGCCTCCCACTGGGATATCGAGGACCCTCGAAAAGACTGGACCCATTTCTGACGACCAGAGCCCCCGAAAACCCCTCCACAACCCACGCGGACCAAAGGCTAAATCCCAATGGCCTACGATTATTTCCCACGCGCCATGCCATTGGGCATGTCTTGCACATTTTAGTATGTGCTTCTGACCGTAGCCTCCAACTGGCCACACGAGGACCCTCCAAAAGACTGTACCCATTTCTGACGACCAGAGCCCCCGAAACCCCCTCCCCAAGCCCTAGGCACCAAAGGCTATAGCCCACTGGCCACGGCGAATATTTCACGCGCTGCGCCGCTTTGCATTTCTTGCTATTTTAGGGCAGGCTTCTGATCATAGCCTCCCACTGGGCACACGAGGACCCTCGAAAAGACTGTACCCATTTCTGATGACCAGAGCCCCCGAACCCCCCTCCCCAACCCCCGCGGACCAAAGGCTATAGCCCACCGGCCCCATGATTATTTCACGCGGCTGCTACTGGCTGGGTATTTCTATTTTAAGTCAGACTTGATCAGAGCCTCCCACT
The DNA here is from genome assembly GCA_030449925.1 of Citropsis articulata. NCBI lineage: Eukaryota > Viridiplantae > Streptophyta > Magnoliopsida > Sapindales > Rutaceae > Citropsis > Citropsis articulata. Next base: position 153,755 of record JASUUH010000039.1, on the reverse strand, counting down.
CAAGTACACGAGGACCCTCAAAGACTGTACCCATTTCCGACCCCCTGTGAGTCTCCTAACGCCCCTCCCCAACCCCCGCGGACCAAATGCTATAGCCCACCGGCCTCGGCGACTATTTCACGCGCTGCGCCGCTGGACATTTCTTGCCATTTAAGGGCAGGCTTCTGACCGTAGCCTCCCACTAGCTACACGAGGACCCTCGTAAAGACTGTACCCATTTTCGATGACCGGAGCCCCCGAAACCCCCTCCCCAACCCCCGCGGACCAAAGGCTATAGGCCACCGGCCTCAGTGAATATTTCCCGCGCTGCGCCGCTGGGCATTTCTTGCCATTTTAGGAAAGCCTCTGACTGTAGCCTCCCACTGGGCACACGAGGACCCTCGAAAAGACTGTACCCATTTACGACGCCCAGAGCCCCAGAACTTCCCTCCCCAACCCCCGCGGACCAAAGGCTCTAGGCCACCGGCCTCGGCGACTATTTCACGCGCTGCGCCATTTTAGGGCAGGCTTCTGACCGTAGCCTCCCACTGGGCACACGAGGACCCTCGAATGGACTGTACATATTTCCGACGCACTGCAGCCCCAAACCCTCCCAACCCTCATGACTAAAGGCTATAGCCCACCTGCCCTTGACTATTTCCACGCACATGCCAGTACATTTCTGCCATTTTACGGAATGCTTCTGACCGTAGCCTCCCACTGGGCACACGAGGACCCTCGAATGGATTGTACATATTTCCACGCACTGTGAGCCCCCAAACCCTCCCAACCCCTCAAGGACCAAAGGCTATTGCCCACCGCCCTGTGATTATTTCACGCTGCTGCTGTACATTTTCACATTTTAGGCGTGCTTCTGACCGTAGCCTCCCACTGGGCACACGAGGACCGTCGAAAGGACTGTAGATATTTCCGACGACCAGAGCCCCCCAAACCCTCCCCAACCCTCATGGGACTGTAAAGGCTATTGCCCACCGGCCTCGGTGACTATTTCACGCGCTGCGCCGCTAGGTATTTCTTACCATTTTAGGGCAGGCATCTGACCGTAGCTTCCCACTGGGCACACGAGGACCCTCGAAAAGATTGTACCCATTTCCGACGCCCAGAGCACCCGAACCCCCCTCCCCAACCCCCGCGGAGCAAAGGCTATAGCCCACCGGCCTCGGCGACTATTTCACGCGCTGCGCCGCTAGGCATTTCTCACATTTTAGGCGTGCTTGACCGTAGCCTCCCACGGGCACACGAGACCCTCTAAAAGACTGTACAAATTTCCAATAACTAGAGCCCCGAAACCCCTCCCAACCTCACAGACTAAAGGCTATAGCCCACTGCCCTATGATTATTTCCACGCGCCATGCTACGCTGGGCATTTCTTGGCATTTTAGGGCAGGCCTCTGACCGTAGCTTGCCACTGCACACACGAGGACCGTCGAAAAGACTGTACCCATTTCCGACGCCCAGAGCCCCCGAACCGCCCTCCCCAACCCCCGCGGAGCAAAGGCTATAGCCCACCGGTCTCGGCGAATATTTCACGTGCTGCGCCGCTGGACATTTCTTCCCATTTTAGAGCAGGCTTCTGACTGTAGCCTCCCACTAGGCACACGAGGACCCTCGAAAAGACTGTACCCATTTCTGACGACTGTGAGCCCCAAACACCCCTCCCAACCCCTCATGGGATCAGGCTATAGCCCACCGGCCTCAGTGACTATTTCCCGCACTGCGCCGCTGGGCATTTCTTGCCATTTTAGGGTAGGCCTCTGACCGTAGCCTCCCACTGGGCACACGAGGACCCTCGAAAAGACTGTACCCATTTCCGACGCCCAGAGCCCCAGAACTTCCCTCCCCAACGCCCGCGGACCAAAGGCTATAGCCAGCCGGCCTCGGCAACAATTTCACGCAATGCGCCGCTGGGCATGTGTTGCCATTTTAGGGCAGGCCTCTGACCGTAGCCTCCCATTGGGCACACGAGGACCCTCGAAAAGACTGTACCCATTTCCGACGACCAGAGCCCCCGAAACCCCCTCCCCAACCTCATGGACCAGGCTATAGCCCACCGCCCCATGACTATTTCACGCGCTGTCTCATTGGGCATTTCTTGTCAGTTTAGGGCAGGCTTCTGACCGTAGCCTCCCATTGGGCACACGAGGACCCTCTAAAAGACTGTACCTATTTCCGATAACTAGAGCCCCGAAACCCTCCCCAACCCCTCATGACTAAAGTTATAGCCCACCAGCCTCTATGACTATTTCACCAAGGCCGCTGGGTATTTCTTACCATTTTAGGGCAGTGCCTCTGACCTGTAGCTTGCCACTGCACACACGAGGACCGTCGAAAAGACTGTACCCATTTTCGACGCCTGTAACCCCGAACCGCCTCCTCCAACCTCATGGAGCAAAGGCTATAGCCCACCGGGTCTCGCTGAATATTTCACTTGCTGCGCCGGCGGACACTTCTTCCCATTTTAGGGCAGGCTAGTGACTGTAGCCTCCCACTACTCTCACGAGGACCCTCGAAAAGACTATACCCATTTCGACGACCAGAGCACCCAAAACACCCTCCCCAACCTCATGGGACCAAAGGCACAGCCCACCGCCCTGTGACTATTTCACGTGCTGCGCCACTGGCATTTCTTTGCCATTTTAGGGTAGGCCTCTGACCGAGCCTCCCACTGGCACACGAGGACCTCAAAAGACTGCACCCATTTCATGCCCGGAGCCCCAGAACTTCCTCCCCAATGCCCTCATGACCAGCACATAGCCCACCGGCCTCGGCAACAATTTCACGCAATGCGCCGCTGGGCATGTCTTGCCATTTTAGGGCAGGCCTCTGACCGTAGCTTGCCACTAGGCACACGAGGACCCTTGAAAAGAATGTACCCATTTCCAACGCCCAGAGCCCTAGAACTTCCCTCCCCAACCCCCGCGGACCAAAGGCTATAGCCCACCGGCCTCGGTGACTATTTCACGCGCTGCGCCGCTGGGCATTTACTGCCATTTTAGGGCAGGCCCTGACCGTAGCCTCCCACTGGGCACGCGAGGGCCCTCGAAAAGACTGTACCCATTTCCGACACCCAGAGCCCCCGAACGCCCCTCCCCAACCCCCGCGGGCCAAACGCGATAGCCCACCGGCCCATGACTATTTCATGCTGCGCTTGACATTTCTTGCCATTGTAGGCAGGCCTCTGACCAGAGCTTCACATCGGGTACACGAGGACCCTCGAAAAGACTGCACTCCATTTACGACGCCTGAGTCCCCGAACCCCTCCCCAACCTCATGGAGCAAAGGCTATAGCCCACCGCCTCGGCTGAGTATTTCACGCGCCATGCTTAGTAATTTCACATTTTAGGGCAGGCTTGACCGTAGCCGCCCACCGGGCACACGAGGACCTTCTAAAGACTGTATATATTTCCGATAACTAAAAACCCTCCCAACCCCTCATGACCAAAGGCTATAGCCCGCCTCGGCAACTATTTCACGCATGCGCCATTGGCATGTCTTTACATTTTAGGGCATGTGCTTGACCGTAGCCTCCCACTGGGCACACGAGGACCCTCGAAAAGACTGTAACTATTTCCGACGACCAGAGCCCCCGAAACCCCCTCCCCAACTCTCGTGGATCAAAGGAAATAGACCACCGGCCTCGGCGACTATTTCACGCGCTGCGCCGCCTGGCATTTCTTGCCATTGTAGGGCAGGCCTCTGACCGTAGCTTGCCACTGGGCACACGAGGACCCTTGAAAAGACTGTACCCATTTCCGACGCCCAGAGCCCCCGAACCCCTCCCAACCCCTCATGGACCAAAGGCTATAGCCCACTGCCTCGGTGACTATTTCACGCGCCATTGGGCATTTTTGCCATTTTGTATGTGCCTCTGACCGTAGCCGCCCACTGGGCACACGAGGACCCTCGGAAAGACTGCTCCCATTTTCGACGACCAGAGCCTCAAACCACCTCCCAACCCCGCTGGACCAGGACTATTATAGCCCACCGCCTCTGACTATTTCCACGCACGCCATGGCATTTCTTGTCATTTTAGGGCAGGCCTCTGACAGTAGCCTCCCACGGGGCACACGACGACCCTCAAAAAGACTGTACCCATTTCCGACGCCCCTCCCCAACCCCCGCAGACCAAAGGCTATATCCCACCGGCCTCGGCGACTATTTTACGCGCTGTCACAGCATTTCTTGCCATTTTATGGCAGGCCTCACCAGAGCCTCCCACTGGGTACACGAGGACCCTCGAAAAGACTGTACCCATTTCCACGACAAGAGCCCCTCAAACCCCTCCCCAACCCTCATGACCAAAGGCTATAGCCCACCGCCTCAAGTGACTATTTCCCGCGCGCCTGTGGGCATTTCTTGCCATTTTAGAGCAGTGCCTCTGACCGTAGCCTCCCATCACACAAGGACCCTCAAAAGACTGTACCCATTTTCGGCGATCGAGCCCCCTCAACCCTCCCAACCCCTCATGGATCAGGCTATAGCCCACCGGCCTCGTGACTATTTCACGCATGCTGGCCACTGGCATTTTTGCCATTTTAGGCAGGCCTGACTGAGCCTCCCACCGGGCACACGATGACCCTCGAAAAGACTGTACCCATTTCCTGACGACTGTGAGCCCCTAAACCCTCCCAAACCCTCATGGACTAAAGGCTATAGCCCACCTGGCTGATTATTTCACGCGCTGCGTCATTGGCATGTCTTGCCATTTTAGTAGGCTCACCATAGCCTCCCACTGGGCACATGAGGACCCTCAAAAGACTGTACCCATTTCTCGACGACCAGAACCCCAAACCCCTCCCCAACCCTCATGGGACTAAAGGCTACAGCACCGGGTTCAGTGACTATTTCACACGCGCCATCGAGCATGTCTTGCCATTTTAGGCAGTGCTTCAATCAGATCCTCCCACCGGGAACACGAGGGACCCTCAAAGACTGTACCCATTTCCGACGACTGTGAGGCTCAAACACGCCTCCCCAACCCTCATGACCAAAGGCTATAGCCCACCGCCTCATGACTATTTCCCGCTGTCTCACTGGCATTTCTAGCTATTTTAGGGCAGTGCCTGACCGTAGCCTCCCACCGGGCACACGAGGACCTCGAAGACTGTACCCATTGGCGACCAGAGCCCCTAAACCCCTCCCCAACCCCTGTGGGACCAGCATAGCCCACTGCCTTGACTATTTTTCACGCGCTACGCTGGGCATTTCTTGCCATTTTAGGGCAGGCCTCCTGAGAGCCTCCCACCGGGCACACGAGGACCTCGAAAAGATCAGATCCATTTCCCACCAGAGCCCGCTTAAACCCCTCCCCAACCCTCATGGACCAAAGGCTATAGCCCACTGCCTTTGACTATTTCACGCTGCCATTGGCATTTTTTGCCATTTTAGGCAGGCCTCGGACCGTAGCCTCCGACGGGGCACACGACAACCCTCGAAAAGACTATACCCATTTCTGACGACTGTAACCCCAAACCCCTCCCCAACCCCTCAAGGGACCAAAGGATATAGCCCACTGCCTCGGTGACTATTTCCGCGGCCATGCACTGGCATTTCTTGCCATTTTAGGCAGGCCTCGACTGTAGCCTCCCACGGGCACACGAGGACCTCGAAAGATTGTACCCATTTCTGACGACCAGAGCCCCGAACGCCTCTCCCAACCCCGGACCAAAGGTTATAGCACACCGCCTCGTGACTATTTCACGCTGCACTGGCATGTCTTTGCCATTTTAGTGTGCTTTGACCGTAGCCTCCCACTGGGCACACGAGGACCCTCGAAAAGACTGTACCCATTTCCGACGACCATAGCCCCCGAAACACGTTCCCCAACCCCCGCGGACCAAAGGCTATAGCCCACCGGCCTCGGTGACTATTTCACGCGCTGCGCCGCTGGGAATTTCTTGTCATTTTAGGGCAGGCCTCTGACCGTAGCCTCCCACGGGGAACACGAGGACCCTCGAAAAGACTGTACCCGTTTCCGACGCCCCTCCCCAACCCCCGCAGACCAAAGGCTATATCCCACCGGCCTCGGTGACTATTTCGTGATCATCACAAGCATTTCTTGCCATTTTACTACAGTGCCTCCTGACAGAGCCTCCCATCGGGCACACGAGGACCCTTGAAAAGACGGCACCCATTTCCAACCCACTGTAACCCCTAAACCCTCCCAACCCGCGGACCAAAGGCTATAGCCCACCGCCCATGATTATTTCACGCGCTACTGCTAGGGCATTTTTGCCATTTTAGGGCAGACCAAATGCTATATCCCACTGCCCTGACTATTTCTCGCGCTGCCACTGGGCATTTCTTGCCATTTAGGGCAGGCTCCTCGATCAGTAGCCTCCCACCGCACACGAGGACCCTCGAAAAGACTGTACCCATTTCCCACGCACTGTAACCCCGAACCCTCCCTAACCTCATGATAAAGGCTATAGCCCACCGGCCTCGGTGACTATTTCCTGATGCGCCAAGGCTGGCATTTCTTGCCATTTTAGACAAGCTCTGATCAGTAGCCTCCCACTGCACACGAGGACCCTCAAGAGACTGCACCCATTTTTGACACCAGAGCCCCTAAACCCCTCCCCTAACCCCTCATGGGACCAGTTATAGCCCACCGGCCTTGGTGACTATTTCACTACGCGCTCACTGGGCATTTCTTGTCATTTTAGGGCAGGTGCTCGACAAGAGCTTCTCCCACGGGCACACGAGACCCCAAAGATCACCGCACCCACTTCCCGACGCCCTCCCCAACCCCTGCAGAGACAAAGGCTATATCCCACTGCCCTATGACTTATTTTACGCCGCTGGGCATTTCTTGTCATTTTAGGGCAGGCCCTGACCGTAGCCTCCCACTGGGCACATGAGGACCCTAGAAAAGACCGTACCCATTTCTGACATCCAGAGCCCCCGGAACCCCCCCCCCAACCTCATGGACCAGCTATTATAGCCCACTGCCTTAGACTATTTCCGCTGGCCATACTGGGCATTTCGTGCCATTTTTTGGGATGGCTCTGACCGTAGCCTCCCACTGGGTACACGAGGACCCTCGAAAAGACTGTACCCATTTCGGACACCTAGATCCCCCGAACGCCCCTCCCCAACCCCCGCGGACCAAAGGCTATAGCCCACCGCCTCAAGCGATTATTTCACGCCATGCGTCATTGGCATGTCTTGCCATTTTAGGTGCCTCTAACTCAGCCTCCCACTGCACACACGAGAACCCTCAAAAGACCTGCTCCCATTTCTCGATGACCAGAGCCCCTCAAACCCCTCCCAACCTCAAGGACCAAATACTATATCCCCACCGTCCCCATGACTTATTTCTCGCGCTACACGCCATGGCATTTCTTGCCATTTTAGTATGTGCCTCCTGACTGTAGCCTCCCACTGGCACATGAGGACCCTCGAAAAGACTGTACCCATTTCCGACGACCAGAACCCCCCAAAACCCCTCCCAACCTCGGGACCAGCAGGCTATAGCCCACCGGCCGCTGTGATTATTTCACGCTACTGGGCATTTCTTGCCATTTTAGACAGTGCCTCGACCGTAGCCTCCCACTGGGCACACGAGACCTCAAGAGACTCAGTACCCATTTTTGACACCAGAGCCCCTAAACCCCTCCCTAACCCTCATGACCAAAGGCTATAGCCCACCGCCTTTTGACTATTTGCATCACACTGCTGGCATTTCTTGCCATTTTAGGCAGGCCTCTGACCGTAGCCTCCCACTGGGTACACGAGACCCTCGAAAAGACTTTTACCCATTTCGACACCTAGAGCCCCGAACGCCCTCCCTAACTCCTCATGGACCAAAGGTTATAGCCCACCGCCCTGGCTGACTATTTCACGCCACTGTGTCATTGGTATGTCTTGCCATTTTACTGCAGGCTTTTGACCGTAGCCTCCCATCGGGCACACGAGACCTCGAAAAGACTGTACCCATTTCCGATGACCATTATAGCCCCTAAACACGCTCCCCAACCCCTCATGGATCAAAGGCTATAGCCCACATGCCTCGAGACACTTGACGCGCCACTGGCATTTCTTGCCATTTTACGGCAGGCTTTGATCAGAGCCTCCCATCGGGCACACGAGGACCTCTAAAAGACTGCATCCATTTCTGACGACCTGAGCCTCAAACCCTCCCCAACCCCCGCTGACCAGGCTATAGCCCACCGCCCTGTGACTATTTCACGACGCGCGCCTGGCATTTCTTTTTGTCATTTTAGGGCGTGCCTGACCGAGCCTCCCCACGGGCACACGAGGACCCTCGAAAAGACTGTACCCATTTCCGACGCCCCTCCCCAACCCCTGCAGACCAAAGGTATATCCCACCGGCCTCGGCGATTATTTCTCGCTACAAGGCCATTGGCATTTTACATTTTACGGTGCCTCGACCAGAGCCTCCCACTGGGCACACGAGGACCCTTGAAAAGACGGTACCCATTTCCACCCACCGTAACCCTCAAACCCCTCCCCAACCCATGCTGGACTAAAGGCTATAGCCCACCGGCCTCGGCATGATTATTTCACGCGCTGCGCTCATAGGCATTTTTTTGCCATTTTAGGGCAGGCCTCTGATCAGAGCCTCCCACCGGGCACACGAGACCCTTGAAAAGACTGCACCCATCCATGACCGAGCTCCTTAAACCCCTCCCCAACCCTCATGGACCAAAGGCATAGCCCACCGCCTGCGATTATTTCACGCACAAGGCCACTGGGCATTTCTTACCATTTTGGCAGTGCTTCCGAGCCTCCCACCTGGGCACACGACGACCTCTAAAAGACTTTATATATTTCTGACGACTGAGTCTCCTCAAACCCCTCCCCAACCGCCACGACTAAAGGCTATAGCCCACCGCCCTGGTGACTATTTGTCAGACTGGCCACTGGCATTTCTTGCCATTTTAGGGCAGGCTTCATCAGAGCTTCCCACTGGGCACACGAGACCCTCAAAGACTGACTACCATTTCCGACATCCAGAGCCCCCGAACGCCTCCTCCCTAACCCCTGGCCAAAGGCTATAGCCCACCGCCTCATGACTATTTCACGCCTGCGCATTGAGCATGTTTTGCCATTTTAGGGCAGGCTTCTGACCGTAGCCTCCACGGGCACACGAGGACCCTCAAGAAGACTGCACCCATTTCCGACGCCTCCTCCCAACACCCGCAGACCAAAGGCTATATCCCACCGCCTGGCTGATTATTTCACGCGCTGCCAGGCTGGCATTTCTTGTCATTTTAGGGCAGGCCATGACCAGAGCTTCCCACCTGGCACGCTGAGGACCCTCAAAAGACTGTACCCATTTCCGACACCTGAGCCCCGAACGCCCGCCCAACCCCTGCTGGCCAAAGGCTATAGCCCACCGACCCTGTGACTATTTCACGCGCCATGCCGCTGGACATTTTGCCATTTTAGGGCAGGCCCCTGACCGTAGCCTCCCACTGGTCACACGAGGAGCCTCGAAAAGACTGTACCCTTTTCCGACGCACTGTGGCCCCCCTAAACCCTCCCCAACCTCATGGACCAAAGGTTATAGCCCACCGCCTCAAGTGACTATTTCTGCTGGCCATTGGCATTTCTTGCCATTTTTAGGGCAGGCCTCTGATCAGTAGCTCTCCCACGGGCACACGAGGACCCTCGAAAGACTGCACCCATTTCCGACGCCCTCCCCCAACCCCCCACACCAAAGGCAATATCCCACCGGCCTCATGATTATTTCACGCCAAGGCGCCACATTGGCATTTCTTGTCATTTTAGGCAGGCCATGACCAGAGCCTCCCACTGCACGCGCGAGACCCTCGAAAAGACTGTACCTATTTCCGACACTCAGAGCCCCTAACGCCGCTGCTCAACCCTCAAGGCCAAAGGCTATAGCCCACCGACCTCATGACTATTTCACGCTGCCTCGCTGACATTTCTTGCCATTTTAGGGCAGGCTTCTGACCGTAGCCTCCCACTGGGCACACGAGACCCTCAAAAAGACTGTACCCATTTCCACGACCGTGAGCCCCTGAAACCCCTCCCAACCCCTCTGACCAAAGGCTATAGCCCACCGCCTCAAGTGACTATTTCCTGCCTACTGGGCATTTCTTGCCATTTTAGGGCAGGCCTCTGACCGTAGCCTCCCACTGGGCACACGAGGACCCTCGAAAAGACTGTACCCATTTCCGACGACCAGAGCCCACTAAACCCCCTCCCCAACCCCCGCGGACCAAAGGCTATAGCCCACCGGCCTCGGCGACTACTTCGACGGCCATGCCACTGGGTATTTCTTGTTATTTTATGGCGTGCTTCCTGACCAGAGCCTCCCACTGGTGCACGAGACCCTCGAAAAGACTGTACCCATTTCACGACCAGTAACCTCAAACCTCTCCCAACCGCCATGGACCAAAGGCTATAGCCCACCGGCCATGACTATTTCACGCTGCTCATTGGCATTTCTTGCCATTTTAGGGCAGGCTTCTGACCGTAGCCTCCCACTGGGAACACGAGGACCCTCGAAAAGACCGTACCCATTTCTGACAACCAGAGCCCCCGAAACCCCCTCCCCAACCCCCGCGGGCCAAAGGCTATAGCCCACCGACCTCGGTGACTATTTCACGCGCTGCGCTGCTGGACATTTCTTGCCATTTTAGGGCAGGCTTCTGACCGTAGCCTCCCACTGGGCACACGAGGACCCTCGAAAAGACTGTACCCATTTCTGACGAACAGAGTCCCCGAAACCCCCTCCCCAACCCCCACGGACCAAAGGCTGTAGCCCACCGCCTTGTGACTATTTATCAAGGCCACTGGCATTTCTTGCCATTTTAGGGCAGGCTCCTGAACTAGCTTCCCATCGGGCACACGAGACCTCGCAGAAGACTGTACCCATTTCCGACGACAGAACACCCGAACGCCACTTCCAAACCCTCATGGACCAGCACTATAGCCCACCGCAGACTATTTCACGCTCTGCGCCGATGTGCATGTATTGCCATTTTAGGGCAGTGCTCACCGTAGCCTCCCACTGGGCACGCGAGGACCCTCGAAAAGACTGCACATTTCGACGACTCAGAGCCCCTCAAACCCCTCCCCAACCCCGCATGACCAGTTATAGCCCACCGCCTTTGGCGACTATTTGTCGTCACATGGGCTCATTGGTATTTCTTGTTATTTTATGGCAGTGCTTCGACCGTAGCCTCCCACCGGGCACACGAGGACCCTCAAAAGACTGCACTCCATTTCCGACGACCAGTAACCCCCGAACCCCTCCCAACCTCAAGGACCAAAGGCTATAGCCCACCGCCCCTGATTATTTCCCACGCTGCTGCGCCTGTATTTCCTGCCATTTTAGGGCAGTGCCTGACCGTAGCCTCCCACCGGGCACACGAGGACCCTCAAAAGACTGTCACCCATTTCCCGACCCACCGTAACCCCGAAACCCTCCCCAACCTCAAGGACCAAAGCATTATAGCCCACCGACCTCGTGACTATTTCACGCGCGCTGCTGACATTTCTTGCCATTTTAGGGCACGCTCTGACCGTAGCCTCCCATCCGGGCACACGAGACCTCAAAAGACTGTACCCATTTCACGCCTCCCCAACCCCCGCAGACCAAAGGCTATATCCCACCTACGGCGATTATTTCTCACTACTGGCTACATTTCTTGCCATTTTAGGCAAGCCTGACCGTAGCCTCCCATCACACGAGGACCCTCAAAAGATCACTCCATTTACTCACGACCGTAACCCCTGAAACCCTCTCCCAACCGGGCCATGACCAAAGGCTATAGCCCACTGCCCTATGATTATTTCACGCGGCCACTGGCATTTTTGCCATTTTAGGCAGTGTGCTTCTGACCGTAGCCTCCCACTGGAACACGAGACCCTCGAAAAGACCGTACTCCATTTCTGACAACCAGAGCCCTCCAAACCCCTCCCCAACCCCAGCTATAGCCCACCGACTTGATTATTTCACGCGCCAAGGCTGGACATTTCTTGCCATTTTAGGCATGTGCTTCCGACCAGAGCCTCCCATCGGGCACACGAGACCCTCAAAAGACTGTACTCATTTCTGACGCACTGTAACCCCGAAGCCCCTCCCCAACCCTCATGGACCAAAGGTTATAGCCCACCGCCTTGATTATTTCCTGCCATGTCATTGGCATTTCTTGCCATTTTAGTATGTGCCTGACCGTAGGCCTCCCATCGGGCACACGAGGACCTCAAAAGCTGTACCCATTTCCGACGCACCAGAGCCCCTAAACCCCTCCCCAACCCCTGCTGGGACCAGCATATAGCCCACCGCCTGTGATTATTTGACGCGCACCTGGTATTTCTTGCTATTTTAGGGCAGGCCTCTGATCAGAGTTCTCCCATCGGGCGCACGAGGACCTCGAAATGACTGTACCCATTTCCGACGACCACTGAGCCCTGAAACCCTTCTTCCCAACCGGCCATGACCAAAGGCTATAGCCCACCGCCTCGGCTGATTATTTCACGCTGCGCCATTGTGCATGTCTTGACATTTTAGGGCATGCTTGACCATAGCGCCCCATCACACGAGGACCCTCGAAAAGACTGCACCCATTTCTAACAGATTCTCGAAACCCCTCTCCAACCCCCACTTGGACCAAAGTGTCAGAGCCCACTGCCCTTGACTATTTACCGTGACTGCGCCGCTAGGCATTTCTTGCCATTTTAGGCAGGCTCTGACCGTAGCTTCCCACCGGCACATGAGGACCCTCAAAGACTGTACTCCATTTCCGACGCACAGTAACCCCGAACGCCACTCCCAAACCCTCATGGACCAAAGGCTATAGCCCATGTGCATCATGATTATTTCACGCGCCACTGGCATGTCTTGTTATTTTAGGGCAGGCTTCTGATCAGAGCCTCCCACCGGGCACACGAGGACCCTCGAAAAGACTGCACCCATTTCTGACGAATAGAGCCTCGAAACCCTCCCCAACCCTCATGACTAAAGGCTATATAGCCCACCGCCTCTGGATTATTTGACGCGCTGCGCCTACTGGTATTTCTTGCCATTTTATGGCAGGCTTCGACTGTAGCCTCCCACTGGCCCACGAGGGCCGAAAAGACTGACTCCATTTCTGACGACTGAGCCCCTCAAACCCCCTCCCAACCCCTCATGGGACCAAAGGCTATAGCCCACCGCTCGGTGATTATTCTATTTCACGCTGCGCCACACATTTCTTGCCATTTTTAGGGCAGTTTCTCGACCAGAGCCTCCCACTGGGCACACGAGGACCTCGAAAAGACTGCACCCATTTCCGACGCACTGTAGAACCCCAAACCCCTCCCCAACCCTCATGACCAGCTATAGCCCACCGCCTCTGACTATTTCAAGGCCACTGGGCATTTCTTGTTATTTTAGGGCAGTGCTTCTGACCGAGCCTCCCACTAGGCACACGAGGACCCTCGAAAAGACTGGACCCATTTCTGACGAACAGAGTCCCCTAAACCCTCCCAACCCCTCATGACCAAAGCTATAGCCCACCGCCTCATGATTATTTGACGACGCTGCGCTGGCTGGTATTTCTTTTATTTTATGGCAGGCTTCTGACCGTAGCCTCCCACTGGGTGCACGAGGACCCTCGTAAAGACTGTACCCATTTCCGACGACTAGAGCCCCCCCAAACCCTCTCACCAACCGCCGCGGACCAAAGGCTATAGCCCACCGGCCTCATGACTTATTTCACTCACTACTGGCATGTCTTGACATTTTAGGCATGCTCGACCGTAGCCTCCCATCAAGCACTAAGGACCCTCGAAATGACTGTACCCATTTCAAACCTGTGAGTCTCGAACGGCCCTCCCCAACCCCGCTGGGCAAACACTATAGCCCACCGCCTCAAGTGATTATTTCCGCGCTGGCCACTGGCATTTCTTGCCATTTTAGTGCAGTGCTTCTGACCGTAGCCTCCCACTGCACACGAGGACCTCAAAAGAATGTACTCCATTTCCGACGACTGTGAGTCCCCGAAAGCCCCTCCCCAACCCCCACGGACCAAAGGCTATAGCCCACCTGCCTCGGTGACTATTTCATCATGGTACCACAAGCATTTCTTGCCATTTTAGGCAGGCCTGACCGTAGCCTCCCACTGCACACGAGGACCTCGAAAAGATCAGACCCATTTCGACGCCCAGAGCCCCTAACGCCCTCCCAACCCCTCATGGACCAAAGTTATAGCCCATCGGCATGGCGATTATTTCACGCCTGCGCCATACTGGGCATGTCTTGCCATTTTAGGGCAGGCTTCTGACCGTAGCCTCCCACTGGGCACACGAGGACCCTCGAAAAGACTGCACCCATTTCTGACGACTAGAGCCCCCCCAACCCCCCCCCCCACCCCCCCGGGCCAAAGGCGATAGCCCACCGCCTTGATTATTTCACGCTACAAGGCCATTGGCATGTCTTGCCATTTTAGGGCAGGCTTCTGACCGTAGCCTCCCACTGGGCACACGAGGACCCTCGAAAAGACTGGACCCATTTCTGACGAACAGAGTCCCCGAAACCCCCTCCCCAACCCCCAAGGACCAAAGGCTATAGCCCACCGGCCTCGGTGACTATTTCACGCGCTGCGCCGCTGGGCATTTCTTGCCATTTTAGGGCAGGCCTCTGACCGTAGCCTCCCACTGGGTACACGAGGACCCTCGAAAAGACTGTACCCATTTCGGAAACCCAGAGCCCCCGAACGCCCCTCCCCAACCCCCGCGGACCAAAGGCTATAGCCCACCGGCCTCGGCGACTATTTCACGCGCTGCGCCGCTGGGCATGTCTTGCCATTTTAGGGCAGGCTTCTGACCATAGCGTCCCACTGGGCACACGAGGACCCTCGAAAAGACTGGACCCATTTCTGACGAACAGAGTCCCCGAAACCCCCTCCCCAACCCCCAAGGACCAGCATAGCCCACCGCCTTGGTGATTATTTCACGCGCTGCGCCTGGCATTTCTTGCCATTTTAGGCAGGCCTGACCGTAGCCTCCCACTGGGTACACGAGACCTCGAATGACTGTACCCATTTCGACGCCCAGAGCCCCAACGCCTCTCCCAACCCCGCTGACCAAAGCTATAGCCCACCGCATCGGGCGATTATTTCACGCTGCCATGGCTACTGGGCATGTCTTGCCATTTTAGGGCAGGCTTCTGACCGTAGCCTCCCACTGGGCACACGAGGACCCTCGAAAAGACTGCACCCATTTCTGACGAATAGAGCCCCCTAAACCCCTTCCCCAACCCCCGCGGACCAAAGGCTATAGCCCACCGGCCTCGGCGACTATTTCACGCGCTACGCCGCTGGGTATTTCTTCCCATTTTAGGGCAGGCCTCTGACCGTAGCCTCCCACTGGGTACACGAGACCTCGAAATGACTGTACCCATTTTGACGCCCAGAGCCCCGAACGCCCCTCCCAACGCCTCTGCTGAACTAAAGCTATAGTCCACCGGCATGGGCGACTATTTCACGCGCTGCGCCGCTGGGCATGTCTTGCCATTTTAGGGCAGGCTTCTGACCGTAACCTCCTACTGGGCACACAAGGACCCTCAAAAAGACTGCACCCATTTCTGACGACTAGAGCCCCCGAAACCCCCTCCCCAACCCCCGCGGACCAAAGGCTATAGCCCACCGGCCTCGGCGACTATTTGACGCGCTGCGCCGCTGGGCATTTCTTGTCATTTTAGGGCAGGCCTCTGACCGTAGCCTCCCACTGGGCACACGAGGACCCTCGAAAAGATCAGACCCATTTCCGAGGACCAGAGCCTCAAACCCCTCCCCAACCCCTCATGACCAAAGGCTATAGCCCACCGCCTCAAGTGATTATTTCCGGCCATGCTGGGCATGTCTTGCCATTTTAGGGCTGGCTTCTGACCGTAGCCTCCCACTCTCTACACGAGGACCGTCGAAATGACTGTACCCATTTCGGACGACCAGAGCCCCCGAACCCCCCTCCCCAACCCCCGCGGACAAAAGCTATAGCCCATCGGCATGGCGACTATTTCACGCGCCGCTGGGCATGTCTTGCCATTTAGGCAGTGCTTCTGACCGTAGCCTCCCACTGCACACATGGACCTCGAAAAGACTGCACCCATTTGATGACTAGAGCCCCAAACCCCTCCCCAACCCCTCATGGACTGGGGCTATAGCCCACCGCCTGTGATTATTTGACGCGGCTGTCACTGGGCATTTCTTGTCATTTTAGGCAGGCCTCTGACCGTAGCCTCCCATCTGGGCACGCTGAGACCTCGACTATTTCCACACCCGTGAGCCCCCGAACGCCCTCCCAACCCCTCATGACTAAACGCTTATAGCCCACCGCCTCGTGACTATTTCCGCCATGCGCACTGGCATTTCTTGCCATTTTAGCGCAGCCTCTGACTGTAGCCTCCCACTGTGCACACAAGAAGACACTCTAAAAGACTGTACCCATTTCATTTACTGTAACCCCTCAACCCCTTCCCAACCCCGCTAACCAGCATTATAGACCACTGCCTCGTGACTATTTCACGCGATGCGCCTGGCTGCATTTCTACCATTTTAGGGCAGGCTTGACCGTAGCCTCCCACCGGGCAGACGAGGACCTCAAGAGACTGTGACCCATTTCGAAACCCAGAGCCCCGAACGCCTCCCAACCCTCATGACCAAAGGCTATAACCCACCGACCTCGGCGATTATTTCACACGCCACCACTGGCATGTCTTTGCCATTTTAGGGCAGGCTTCTGACGGTAGCCTCCCACTGGGCACACGAGGACCCTCGAAAATTGCACTCCATTTCTGACCACCGTGAGCCCCCTGAACCCCTCCCCAACCCCGCTGACTAGCATTATAGCCCACCGCCTCGTGATATTTCACGCGCTGCGCCGCTGGGCATTTCTTGTCATTTTAGGGCAGGCCTCTGACCGTAGCCTCCCACGGGGCACAAGAGGACCCTCGAAAAGATTGTACCCATGTCCGACGCCCCTCCCCAACCCCCGCAGACCAAAGGCTGTATCCCACCGGCCTCGGCGACTATTTCACGCGCTGCGCCGCTGGGCATGTCTTGCCATTTTAGGGCAGGCTTCTGACCGTAGCCTCCCACTGGGCACACGAGGACCTCAAGAGACTGCAGACCCATTTCCTGACGCACTGTGAGCCCCCAAACCCCTCCCAACCCTAAAGGGACTACATAGCCCACCGCCTCGTGACTATTTTACGCACAAGGCCACTGGCATTTCTTGTCATTTTAGGCAGGCCTGATCTGTAGCCTCCCACTGGGCCCAAGAGGACCCTCGAAAAGACTGTACCCAATTCCGACGCCTCCCCAACCCCATGACCAGCACATAGCCCACCGACCTGTGACTATTTCACGCTGCCGCTGGGCATGTCTTGTTATTTTAGGGCAGCCTGACTGTAGGCCTCCCACTGGGCACACGAGGACCCTTGAAAAGACTGCACAAATTTCCGACAACCAGAAGCCCCGAAACCCCTCCCAACCCCGCTGACCAGTATAGGCCACCGCCCTTGACTATTTCACGCTACTGTGTCACTGGGCATTTCTTGCTATTTCAGGGCAGTGCCCTGACCAGAGCCTCCCACCTGCACGCTGAGACCCTCGAAAAGACTGCACTCCATTTCTGACGCACTCAGAGCTCCAAACCCTCCCCAACCCCGCTGACCAGGCATAGCCCACTGCCTGTGACTATTTCCCACGATCAAGGCCACTGGCATTTCTTGCCATTTTAGTATGTGCCTGACCTTAGCCTCCCAATGGGTACACTATGACCCTCGAAATGATCAGACCCATTTCGACGCCTGAGCCCCGAACGCCCCTCCCTAACCCCTCATGGACCAAAGCTATAGCCCATCGGCATGGCGACTATTTCACGCTGGCCATTGGCAGTATGTCTTGCCATTTTAGGGTGTGCTTCGACCGTAGCCTCCCACCGGGCACACATGGACCTCGAAAAGACTGCATCCATTTCTGATTTACCAGAGCCCCAAACCCCTCCCAACCCCTCAAGGGACCAAAGGTTATAGCCCACTGCCTTTGGCGATTATTTCACGCGCTGCCACTGGCATTTTCTTACCATTTTAGGCAGGCTGATCGAGGCCTCCCCACTGGGCACACGAGGACCCTCAAAACACTGTACCCATTTCCGACGCCTGAGCCCCCAACGCCTCCCAACCCCTCGGGACCAAAGGCTATAACCCACCGACCTCGCGATTATTTCACGCCAAGGCCATTGGCATGTCTTGCCATTTTAGGCAGGCTTGACCGTAGGCCTCCCACTGGGCACACGAGGACCCTCGAAAATACTGCACCCATTTCTGGACGACTGAGCCCCCAAACCCCCTCCCCAACCTCATGGGACTAGCATTATAGCCCACCGGCCTTGGTGACTATTTCACGCGCTGCGCCGCTTGGCATTTCTTTTCATTTTAGGGCAGGCCTCTGCCCGTAGCCTCCCACAGGGCACACGAGGACCCTCAAAAAGATTGTACCCATTTCCGACGCCCCTCCCCAACCCCGCAGCAGACCAAAGGTCAGATCCCACTGCCCGGCATGATTATTTCACGCCACGCGCTACTGGCATGTCTTCACATTTTAGGGCAGGCTTGACCGTAGCCTCCCACCTGGCACACGAGGACCCTCAAGAGACTGCATCCATTTCTGACGCACCAGAGCCCCAAACCCTCCCAACCCTCATGGGACCAAAGGCTATAGCCCACCGCCCTCGTGACTATTTTACTGCACAAGGCCACTGGCATTTCTTGTCATTTTAGGGCATGTGCCTGATCAGCCTCCCACGGGCACAAGAGACCCTCAAAAGACTGTACTCCATTTCCGACGCCTCCCAACCCTCATGACCAAGGCATTATAGCCCACCGACCTTGTGACTATTTCACGCTGGCGCCACTGGGCATGTCTTGTTATTTTAGGGCTTGACTGTAGCCTCCCACTGGGCACACGAGGACCCTTGAAAAGACTGGACCCATTTCTGACAACCGAGCCCTCAAACCCCCTCCCCAACCCTCATGGACCATGGCTATAGGCCACCGCCCGTGACTATTTCACGCTACAGTGCACTGGCATTTCTTGCCATTTTAGGGCAGGCCTCGACCAGAGCCTCCCACTGGGCACGCGAGGACCCTCGAAAAGACTGCACTCCATTTCTGACCACTGTGAGCTCAAACCCTCCCAACCCTCATGGACCAGCACAGCCCACCGGCCTCGGTGACTATTTACGCGCACAGCTGGCATTTCTTGTCATTTTAGGGCAGGCCTCTGACCGTGGACTCCCACGGGGCACAAGAGGACCCTCGAAAGATTGTACCCATGTCCGATGCCCCTCCCCAACCCCCGCAGACCAAAGGCTGTATCCCACCGGCCTCGGCGACTATTTCACGCGCTACCACTGGCATGTCTTGCCATTTTAGCAGGCTTGACGAGCCTCCCATCATGCTGAGACCTCGGAAAGACTGCACCCATTTCTGACGACCAGAGCCCCGAACCCCTCCCAACCCCCGCCATGGACTGGCTATAGCCCACCGCCTCGGTGATTATTTCACGACTGCTGCCACTGGCATTTCACCATTTTAGTGTGCTTCTGACCAGATCCTCCCACCGGGCACACAAAGGACCCTCAAAAGACTGCACCCATTTCCTGACGACTAGAGCCCCAAACCCCTCCCCAACCCCTCATGGACTAAAGGCTATAGCCCACCGCCTCATGATTATTTGACGGGCTGCGCCACTGGCATTTCTTGTCCTTTAGGGCAGGCCTGACCGTAGCCTCCCACTGGGCACACGAGGACCTCAAAAGACTGTACCCATTTCCGACGCACTGAGCCCCCGAAACCCTCCCCAACCTCAAGGACCAAAGGCTATAGCCCACCGGCCTCAAGTGACTATTTCACCATACGCTAAGCATTTCTTGCCATTTTAGGGCAGGCTCGACCGTAGCCTCCCACTGGGTACACGAGGACCTCGAAATGACTGTACCCATTTCGACGCCCAGAGCCCCAACGCCCTCCCAACCCCGCATGACCAAAGCTATAGCCCATCGGCATGGCGACTATTTCACGCCAAGCGCCACTGGCATGTCTCACATTTTAGGGCAGGCTTCTGACCGTAGCCTCCCACTGGGCACACATGGACCCTCGAAAAGACTGCACCCATTTCTGACGACTAGAGCCCCCCAAACCCCCCCCCCAACCCCCCAGGGCCAAAGGCGATAGCCCACCGCCTCGCGATTATTTCCACGCTGCGCCGCTGGTCATTTCTTACCATTTTAGGGCAGGCTTCTGATCGTAGCCTCCCACTGGGCACACGAGGACCCTCGAAAAGACTGTACCCATTTCCGACGCCTGAGTCTCCGAACGCCTCCCAACCCCATAAAGGCTATAGCCCACTGCCTCGGCGATTATTTCACGCTGCGCCATGGCATTTCTTACTATTTTAGGGCAGGCTTCTGATCGAGGCCTCACACTCGGCGCACGAGGACCCTCTGACAGACTGTACCCATTTCCGACGCCCAGAGCCTCAGAACTTCCCTCCCCAACCCCCGCGGACCAAACGCTATAGCCCACCGGCCTCGGTGACCATTTCACGCGCTGCGCCGCCGGGCATTTCTTGCCATTTTAGCGCAGGCCTCTGACCGTAGCCTCCCACTGGGCACACAAGGACACTCAAAAAGACTGTACCCATTTCTGACGACTGAACTCCCCAACCCCTTCCCAACCTCAAGGGACCAGCATTATAGACCACTGCCTGTGACTATTTCACGCGATGCGCTCACTGGCATTTCTTACCATTTTAGGCAGGCTTGACCGTAGCCTCCCACTCAAGTGCAGACGAGACCTCAAGAGACTGTACCATTTCGAAACCCAGAGCCCCGAACGCTTCTCCCAACCCCTCATGACCAAAGGCTATAGCCCACCGACCTGGCGATTATTTCACGCCATGCGCCGCCTGACATGTCTTGCCATTTTAGGGCAGGCTCAATCAGAGCCTCCCACCGGGCACACGAGGACCCTCGAAATACTGCACTCCATTTCGACGACTGTGAGCCTCACACCCCCTCCCCAACCCCCGCGGACCAAAGGCTATAGCCCACCGGCCTCGGTGACTATTTCACGCGCTGCGCCGCTGGGCATTTCTTGTCATTTTAGGGCAGGCCTCTGACCGTAGCCTCCCACGGGGCACAAGAGGACCCTCGAAAAGATTGTACCCATGTCCGACGCCCCTCCCCAACCCCCGCAGACCAAAGGCTGTATCCCACCGGCCTCGGCGACTATTTCACGCGCTGCGCCGCTGGGCATGTCTTGCCATTTTAGGGCAGGCTTCTGACCGTAGCCTCCCACTGGGCACACGAGGACCCTCGAAGAGACCGTACCCATTTCTGACGACCAGAGCCCCCGAAACCCCCTCCCCAACCCTCATGACCAGCACATAGCCCACCGGCCTCGGTGACTATTTCACGCGCTGCGCCGCTGGGAATTTCTTGTCATTTTAGGGCAGGCCTCTGACCGTAGCCTCCCACGGGGAACACGAGGACCCTCGAAAAGACTGTACCCGTTTCCGACGCCCCTCCCCAACCCCCGCAGACCAAAGGCTATATCCCACCGGCCTCGGTGACTATTTCACGCGTTGCGCCGCTGGGCATGTCTTGCCATTTTAGGGCAGGCTTCTGACCGTAGCCTCCCACTGGGCACACGAGGACCTCGAAAAGACCGTACCCATTTCTGACGACCAGAGCCCCCGAAACCCCACCCCAACCCACACGGGCCAAACGCTATAGCCCACCGCCTCATGATTATTTCCTCATGGCGCTAAGCATTTCTTTATTTTAGGGCAGGCCTGATCAGCCTCCCATCGGGTACACGAGGACCTCAAATGACTGTACCCATTTTGACGCCCAGAGCCCCGAACGCCCCTCCCAACCCTCATGACCAAAGGCTATAGCCCACCGCCTCATGATTATTTGACGCGCCATGGCGCTGGCATTTCTTGTCATTTTAGGGCAGGCCTCGACCGTAGCCTCCCACCTGGCACGCGAGGACCATCGAAAAGAATGTACCCCTTTCCCGACACCTGTAGCCCCAACGCCCCTCCCCAACCCCCATGGGCCAAAGGCTATAGCCCACCTGCCCCATGACTATTTCACGCGCTGCGCTGGCATTTCACCATTTTAGGGCAGGCTTGATCGTAGCCTCCCACTGGGCACACGAGGACCTCGAAAAGACTGTACCCATTTCTCACGCCTGTGAGCCCTCAGAACTTCCCTCCCAACCTCATGGACCAAACGCTAGCCCACCGCCCTTGGACTATTTCACGCTGGCGCCGCTGGCATTTCTTGCCATTTTAGCGCAGGCTCTGACTGTAGCCTCCCACCGGGCACACAAGGACACTCAAAAGACTGTACCCATTTCTCGACGCACCAGAACCCCGAACCCCTTCCCCAACCCCTCATGGGACTAGCATTATAGACCACCGCCTTGTGACTATTTCCACGCGATGCGCCTGGGCATTTCTTACTATTTTAGGGCAGGCTTCCGACCGTAGCCTCCCACTGGGCAGACGAGGACCTCAAGAGATGTACCCATTTCGAAACCCAGAGCCCTTAACGCCCCTCCCAACCCTCATGGGACCAAAGGCTATAGCCCACCGACCTCGGCGACTATTTCACGCTACATGCGCCTCCGCAAGATGTCTTGCCATTTTAGTATGTGCTTCTGACCGTAGCCTCCCACTGGGCACACGAGGACCCTCGAAAATACTGTACCCATTTCTGACGACCAGAGCCCCCGAAACCCCCTCCCCAACCCCCGTGGACCAAAGGCTTTAGCCCACCGGCCTCGGTGACTATTTCACGCGCTGCGCCGCTAGGCATTTCTTGTCATTTTGTATGTGCCTCTGACCGTAGCCTCCCACGGGCACAAGAGGACCCTCGAAGATTGTACCCATGTCCGACGCCTCCCCAACCCCTGCACTAAAGGTCAGATCCCACCGGCCCCATGACTATTTCACGCGCTGGCTGGCATGTCTTGCCATTTTAGGGCAGGCTTCACTGAGCCTCCCACCGGGCACACGAGGACCCTCAAGAGACTGACCCATTTCTGACGACCAGAGCCCCCAAACCCCTCCCCAACCCTCGCGGACCAAAGGCTATACCCCACCGCCCTCGGTGATTATTTTACGCGCCACTGGCATTTCTTGTCATTTTAGGCAGGCCTCACCGTAGCCTCCCACGGGCACAAGAGGACCTCGAAAAGACTGTACCCATTTCCGACGCCTCCCCAACCCCTCATGGACCAAAGCTATAGCCCACCGACTGTGACTATTTCCACTGCGTCACTGGGCATGTCTTGCCATTTTAGGGCAGTGCTTGACCGTAGCCCCCACCTCAAGGGCACACGAGACCCTTGAAAAGACTCAGACTCCATTTCTGACAACCAGAGCCCTCAAACCCCTCCCAACCCCGCTGACCAGGCATTATAGGCCACCGCCCTATGGATTATTTCCACGCTACTGTGTCATTGGCATTTCTTGCCATTTTAGGGCATGTGCCCTGATCAGAGCCTCCCACCGGGCACGCGAGGACCCTCGAAAAGACCGTGACTCCATTTCGACGCACTGAGCCCTCAAACCCCTCGCCAACCCTCAAGGACCAGGCTATAGCCCACCTGCCTCATGATTATTTCACGCTACTGCTACCACTGGCATGTCTTGCCATTTTAGGGCAGCTCGACTGTAGCCTCCCACTGGGCACACGAGGACCCTCAAAAGACCATACCCATTTCGACGACTCAGAGCCTCCAAACCCCTCCCCAACCTCATGACCAGGCTATAGCCCACTGCCCTGTGACTATTTCACGCACGCGCTGGAATTTCTTGTCATTTTAGGGCAGTGCCTCTGACCGTAGCCTCCCACGGGAACACGAGGACCCTCGAAAGACCTGCCCTGCTTCCACGCCTCCCCAACCCCGCAGACCAGCACATATCCCACCTGCCTTGACTATTTCACGCTGGCCACTGGCATGTCTTGCCATTTTAGGGCAGGCCTGACCGTAGCCTCCCACTGGGCACACGAGGACCCCTCGAAAAGACTGCACCCATTTCGACGACTGAGAGCCCCCTGAAACCCTCCCCAACCCCGCAGACAAAGGCTATAGGCTACCGGCCTCGTGACTATTTCACGCCAGTGGCATTTCTTGCCATTTTAGGCAGGCCTGATCAGAGCCTCCCACTCACGCGAGGACCCTCGAAAAGACTGCACTCCATTTCGACGACCAGAGCCCTCAAACCCCTCCCAACCCTCAAGGGACTAAAGGCTATAGCCCACTGCCTCAGCGATTATTTCACGCACAAGGCCACTGGCATGTCTTGCTATTTTAGGGCAGGCTTGACCAGAGCCTCCCATCGGGCACGCGAGGACCTCGAAAAGACTGCAGACTCCATTTCCCACACCCAGAGCCCCCGAACGCCCTTCTCCCAACCCTCATGGCCAAAGGCTATAGCCCACCTGCCTCATGATTATTTCACGCTACGCTGGGCATTTCTTGCCATTTTAGGGCAGGCCCTGACCGTAGCCTCCCACTGGGCACGCGAGGACCCTCGAAAAGACTGTACCCATTTCCGACGCCCAGAGCCCCAGAACTTCCCTGCCCAACCCCCGCGGACCAAAGGCTATACCCACAGGCCTCGGTGACTATTACACGCGATGCGCCGCTGGGTAATTCTTCCCATTTTAGGGCCAGCTTCTGACCGTAGCCTCCCACTGGGCACACGAGGACCCTCGAAAAGACTGTACCCATTTCGGACACCCAGAGCCCCCCAACGCCCCTCCCCAACCCCTCAAGGGACCAAAGCACATAGCCCACTGACCCCATGATTATTTCACGCACAAGGCCATGGGCATGTCTTGCCATTTTAGGGCAGGCTTCTGACCGTAGCCTCCCACTGGGAACACGAGGACCCTCGAAAAGACCGTACCCATTTTTGACGACCAGAGCCCCCGAAACCCCTCCCCAACCCACGCGGACCAAAGCCTATAGCCCACCGGCCTCGGCGACTATTTCCCGCGCTGCGCCGCTGGGCATTTCTTGTCATTTTAGGGCAGGCCTCTGACCGTAGCCTCCCACGGGGCACAAGAGGACCATTGAAAAGACTGTACCCATTTCCGACGCCCCTCCCCAACCCCCGCGGACCAAAGGCAATAGCCCACCGACCTCGGCGACTATTTCACCCGCTGCGCCGCTGGGCATGTCTTGCCATTTTAGGGCAGGCTTCTGACCGTAGCCTCCCACTGGGCACACGAGGACCCTCGAAAAGACTGTACCCATTTCCAACGCCTGTGAGCCCCTGTAACTTCCTCCCAACCCCTGCTGGGCAAAAGGCTATAGCCCACCGCCCTGACACTTTTCGCGTCACTGGCATTTCTTGTTATTTTAGGCAGGCTTGATCGTAGCCTCCCACCTGGGCACACGAGGACCTCAAAAGATCACCCATTTCCCGACGCCCAGAGCCCTGTAACTTCCCTGCCCAACCCCATGACCAGGCTATAGCCCACCGGCCTCGTGACTATTTCACGCTGATGCGCTGGCATTTCCTGCCATTTTAGGGCAGGCTTGACTGTAGCTCCCACGGGCACATGAGGACCTCAAAAGACTGTACCTATTTTGACACCCAGAGCCCCGAACGCCTCCCAACCCCTCAAGGGACCAAAGTTATAGCCCACCGACCTGGCGATTATTTCACGCTACTGCGCACTGGGCATTTCTTGCCATTTTAGGGCAGGCCCTGATCAGAGCCTCCCACTGGCACGCTGAGGACCCTCAAAAGACTGCACCCATTTCCGACACCTGTGAGCCCCCGAACGCCTCCCCAACTCCCTCGGCCAAATGCTATAGCCCACCGGCCTCATGATTATTTCACGCCATGGGCATTTCTTGCCATTTTAGCAGGCCTCTGACCGTAGCCTCCCATCGGCACACGAGGACACTGAAAAGACTGTACTCATTTCTGACGACCAGTGAGCCCCTGACACTTCTCCCCAACCCCTCATGGACCAAAGGCTATAGGCCACCGTCTCGCGACTATTTCACGCTGATGCGCCATTGGGCATTTCTTGCCATTTTAGGGCAGTCCCTGACCGTAGCCTCCCACAGGGCACGCGAGGACACTCGAAAAGACTGTACCCATTTCAGACGACAAGAACCCCGAACCCCTCCCAACCCTCAAGGACCAAAGGCTATAGACCACCGCCTCATGATTATTTCATGCGATGCGCCACATTTCTTGCCATTTTAGGCAGGCTTCTGATCAGTAGCCTCCCACTGGGCACACGAGGACACTCAAAAAGATTGTACCCATTTCAGACGCACTGTAACCCCTGAACCCCCTCCCCAACCCCAGCGGACCAAAGGCTATAGACCACCGGCCTCGGCGACTATTTCACGCGATGCGCCGCTGGGCATTTCTTGACATTTTAGGGCAGGCTTCTGACCGTAGCCTCCCACTGGGCACACGAGGACCCTCGAAAAGACTGTACCCATTTCCGACGACCAGAGCCCCCGATACCCCCTCCCCAACCCCCGTGGAGCAAAGGCTATAGGCCACCGTCCTCGGCGACTATTTCACGCGATGCGCCGCTGGGCATTTCTTTCCATTTTATGGCAGGCTTGACCGTAGCCTTCCACTGGCACGCGAGGACCCTCAAAAGACTGTACCTATTTCCACACCTGAGCCCCCGAACGCGCCTCCCCAACTCCCGCGGGCAGAAGGCTATAGCCCACCGCCCATGGCGACTTATTTCACGCTGCCACGCTGGGCATTTCTTGCCATTTTAGTGCAGGCCTCGACCGTAGCCTCCCATCGGGCACACGAGGACACTCAAAAGACTGCACCCATTTCAGACGCACTAGAACCCCGAACCCCTCCCCAACCCCTCTGGATTTGAAAGGTTATAGACCACTGCCTCGCGATTATTTCATGCGATGCGCTGTTGGCATTTCTCCATTATTTTAGGGCAGGCTTCTGACAGACGCCTCCCACTGGGCACACGAGGACCCTCGAAAAGACTGTACCCATTTCAGACCACTGTAACCCCAAACCCTCCCCAACCCCTCAAGGACCAAAGGCTATAGACCACCGCCTCGACTATTTCACGCGATGCGCCTGGCATTTCTTACATTTTAGGGCAGGCTTGACCAGAGCCTCCCACTGGCACACGAGGACCTCGAAAAGACTCAGACCCATTTCCACGCACTGTGAGCCCCTGAGCACTTCTCCCAACCCCGTGGAGCAAAGGCTATAGGCCACCGCCCCCATGACTATTTCATGCGATGCGCTGGGCATTTCCTCTCATTTTAGGGCAGGCCTCTGACCGTAGCCTTCCACTGGGCACGCGAGGACCCTCGAAAAGACTGTACCCATTTCCGACACCCAGAGCCCCCGAACGCGCCTCCCCAACTCCCGCGGGCAGAAGGCTATAGACCACCGGCCTCATGATTATTTCACGCCATGCGCTGGGCATTTCATGCCATTTTAGCGCAGGCCTGTGACCGTAGCCTCCTACTGGGCACACGAGGACCCTCGAAAAGACTGCACTCCATTTCGCACGACCAGAACCCTCAACCCCTCCCCAACCCCTCATGATTTAAAGGCTATAGACCACCGCCTCATGACTATTTCATGCGATGCGCGCTGGCATTTTCACATTTTAGGGCAGGCTTGACAGAGCCTCCCATCGGGCACACGAGGACCTCGAAAAGACTCAGTACTCATTTCCGACGACCAGAGCCCCAAACCCCTCCCCAACCCTCATGGGACCAAAGGCTATAGGCCACCGTCTCGGCGATTATTTCATCACGAATGCGCGCTAAGGCATTTCTTGCCATTTTAGGGCAGTCCCTGATCAGAGCCTCCCAGGGCACGCGAGGACCTCGAAAAGACTGTACCCATTTCCGACGACTGAGCCCCTGACACCCTCCCTAACCCCTCTGGGCCAAAGGCTATAGCCCACCGCCTCGGCGATTATTTCACGCGCGCTACATTGGTATTTCTTGCCATTTTAGCATGTGCCTCTGACCAGTAGCCTCCCACTGGGCACACGAGGACACCAAAGATCAGACTCCATTTCGATGACCATAGCCCCAAACCCCTCCCTAACCCCAATGGACCAGGTCAGAGCCCACCGCCCTAAGTGATTATTTCACGCGCGCTGGCTGGCATTTCTTGTCATTTTAGGGCAGGCCTCTGACTGTAGAGCCTCACAAGGGCACAAGAGGACCTCAAAAGACTCAGACCCATTTTCGACGCCCCTCGCCAACCCCGCAGACCAAAGGCTATATCCCACCGGCCTCGGCGACTATTTCACGAGCTGTGCCGCAGGGCATTTCTTGTCATTTTAGGGCAGGCCCATGACCGTAGCCTCCCACGGGGCACACGAGGACCCTTGAAAAGACTGTACCCATTTCCGACGCCCAGAGCCCTGTAACTTCCTCCCAACCCCTCATGGACAAAGGCTATAGCCCAATGCCTGGTGATTATTTCACGCTGGCCATGGCATTTCTTTTCATTTTAGGGTAGACCTCTGACCGTAGCCTCCCACGGGGCACACGAGGACCCTCGAAAAGACTCTACCCATTTCCGACGGCCCTCCCCAACCCCCGCAGACCAAAGGCTATATCCCACCGGCCTCGGCGACTATTTCACGCGCTGTGCCGCTGGGCATTTTTTGCCATTTTAGGGCAGGCCCTGACCGTAGCCTCCCACTGGGCACGCGAGGACCGTCGAAAAGACTGTACCCATTTCCAACACCCAGAGCCCCCGAACGCCCCGCCCCAACCCCCGCGGGCCAAAGGCTATAGCCCACCGGCCTCGGCGACTATTTCACGCGCTGCGCCACTGGGCATTTCTTGCCATTTTAGCGCAGGCCTCTGACCGTAGCCTCCCACTGGGCACACGAGGACACTCGAAAAGACTGTACCCATTTCAGACGACCAGAACCCCCGAACCCCCCTCCCCAACCCCCGCGGACCAAAGGCTATAGACCACAGGCCTCGGCGACTAATTCACGCGATACGGCCTGGGCATTTCTTGGCATTTTAGGGCAGGCTTCTGACCGTAGCCTCCCATCAAGCACACGAGACCCTCGAAAAGACTGCACCCATTTCCGACGACTGAGCCCCGATACCCCTCCCCAACCCCCTGGGCCAGGCTATAGCCCACCGGGCATGATTATTTCACCACTGGCTGGGCATTTCTTGCCATTTTAGCGCAGGCCTCTGACCGTAGCCTCCCCCTGGGCACACGAGGACACTCGAAAAGACTGTACCCATTTCAGACGACCAGAACCCCCGAACCCCCCTCCGCAACCCCCGCGGACCAAAGGCTACAGACCACCGGCCTCGGAGACTATTTCACGCGATACGCCCTGGGCATTTCTTGGTATTTTAGGGCAGGCTTCTGACCGTAGCCTCCCACTGGGCACATGAGGACCCTCGAAAAGACTGTACCCATTTCCGACGACCAGAGCCCCTGACACCCTCCCCAACCCCTCAAGGGACCAAAGGCTATAGGCCACCGCCCCGGCGACTATTTCACGCGATGCGCTACTGGCATTTCTTGCCATTTTAGCGCAGGCCTCGACCGTAGCCTCCCATCAAGGCACACGAGGACACTCAAACGACTGTACTCCATTTCAGACACTGTAATCCCGAACCCCTCCCAACCCCCATGGACCAGGCTTATAGACCACCGGCCTCGCGACTATTTCACGCGATGCGCCATTGGCATTTCTTGCCATTTTAGGACAGGCTTCTGACCAGAGCCTCCCATCAAGTACACGAGGACCCTCGAAAAGATCAGACCCATTTCCGACGAGCAGAGCGGCCGATACCCACTCCCCAACCCTCATGGGACCAAAGGCTATAGGCCACCGCCCCTGGCGACTATTTCACGCTGATGCGTCACTGGCATTTCTTGCCATTTTAGCGCAGTGCCTCTGACCGTAGCCTCCCATCAAGCACACGAGGACACTCAAACGACTGTACCCATTTCAGACGCACTGTAATCCCGAACCCCTCCCAACCCCCTCATGGACCAAAGGCTTATAGACCACCGGCCCGGCGATTATTTCACGCGATGCGCCATTGGCATTTCTTGCCATTTTAGGACAGGCTTCCTGACCAGTAGCCTCCCACTGGGCACACGAGGACCCTCGAAAAGACTGTACCCATTTCCAGACCACTGTGAGCCCCTGATACCCACTCCCCAACCCTCAAGGGACCAAAGGCTATAGGCCACCGCCCCATCGGCGACTATTTCACGCGATGCGCCACTGGCATTTCTTGCCATTTTAGCGCAGGCCTCCTGACCGTAGCCTCCCATCAAGGCACACGAGGACACTCAAACGACTGTACCCATTTCTGTGACCACTGTAATCCTCGAACCCTCCCCAACCCCTCATGGGACCAAAGGTTATAGACCACCGCCTGGCGACTTATTTCACGCTGATGCGTCACTGGCATTTTTTGCTATTTTAGGGCAGGCTTCTGACCATAGCCTCCAACTGGGCACACGAGGACCCTCGCAAAGACTGTACCCATTTCCGACGACCAGAGCCCCTGAAACCCCCTCCCCAACCCCCGCGGACCAAAGGCTATAGCCCACCGGCCTCAGCGACTATTTCACACGCTGCGCCGCTGGGCATGTCTTGCCATTTTAGGGCATGTGCTTGACCAGAGCCTCCCACTGGGCACGCTAGGACCCTCGAAAAGACTGTACCCATTTCGGACGCCCAGAGCCCCCGAACGCCCCTCCGCAACCCCCGCGGACCAAAGGCTATAGCCCACCGGCCTCGGCAACTATTTCACGCGCTGCGCCGCTGGGCATGTCTTGCCATTTTAGGGCAGGCTTCCAACCGTAGCCTCCCACTGGGCACACGAGGACCCTCGAAAAGACCGTACCCATTTCTGACGACCAGATCCCCCGAAACCCCCTCCCCAACCCCCGCGGACCAAAGGCGATATCCCACCGGCCTTGGCGACTATTTCACGCGCTGTGCCGCTGGGCATTTCTTGCCATTTTAGGGCAGTCCCTGACCGTAGCCTCCCACTGGGCACGCGAGGACCCTCGAAAAGACTGTACCCATTTCCGACACCCAGAGCCCCCGAACGCCCCTCCCCAACCTCACAGTTACATAGCCCACCGCCTCGTGACTATTTCACGCGCTGCGCCACTGGCATTTCTTGTTATTTTAGGCAGTGCTTCTGATCAGTAGCCTCCCACTGGGCACACGAGGACCTCGAAAAGATCCACCCATTTCCACGCCCAGAGCCCCTGCAACTTCCCTCCCCAACCCTCATGGACTAAAGGCTATAGCCCACCGGTCTCGGTGACTATTTCACGCGCTGCGCCACTGGGCATTTCTTGTCATTTTAGGGCAGGCCTCTGACCGTAGCCTCCCACGGGCACACGAGGACCCTCGAAAAGACTGTACACATTTCAGATGACCAGAACCCCCGAACCCCCCTCCACAACCCCCGCGGACCAAAGGCTATAAACCATCGGCCTCTGCGACTATTTCACGCGATTGGCATTTTCTTGCCATTTTAGGGCAGGTGCTTCGATCAGAATTCTCCCACTGGCACACGAGGACCCTCGAAAAGACTGTACATATTTCCGACGACTGTAGCCTCAAACCCTCCCAACCCCTCGACCAAAGGCTATAGCCCACTGCCTCGGCGATTATTTCACTGTGTCATTGTAGTATTTTGCCATTTTAGGTGCAGGCCTGACCAGAGCCTCCCACTCAAGTACGCAAGGACCCTCGAAATGACTGTACCCATTTCCGGCACACCTGAGCCCCCGAACGCCTTCTCCCAACCCCCGAGGCCAGCTATAGCCCACCGCCTCGGCCACTATTTCACGTGTTGCGCCCGCTTGGCTTTTCTTGTTATTTTAGGGCAGGCTTCTGATCAGAGCCTTCCACCGGGCATACGAGACCCTCGAAAAGACTCACCCATTTCCCACGCCTGCAGCCCTGTAACTTCCCTCCCCAACCTCATGGACTAGCAGGCTATAGCCCACCGCCTGGTGACTATTTCACGCGCTACCGGGCATTTCTGCCATTTTAGGGCAGTGCCCTCGACCATCGCCTCACTGCACACGAGACACCTGAAGGCTGTACCCATTTCTGACGACCAGAACCCCCGAACCCCCCTCCCCAACCCCCGCGGACCAAAGGATATAGACCACCGTCCTCGGCGACTATTTCACGCGATGCGCCGCTGGGCATTTCTTGCCATTTTAGGGCAGGCTTCTGACCGTAGCCTCCAACTGGGCACACGAGGACCCTCGAAAAGACTGTAACCATTTCGGACGCCCAGAGCCCCCGAACGCCCCTCCCCAACCCCCGTGGACCAGCACATAGCCCACCGCCTCGGCGATTATTTCACGCCACTGGCCATGGGCGTGTCTTGCCATTTTTTTAGTGGCTCGACCGAGCCTCCCATCAAGTACACGAGGACACTGAAAAGACTGACCCATTTCACTCACTGTAACCCCCTGAACCCCTCCTCAACCCCTCATGACTAGCTATAGCCCACTGCCTCGTGACTATTTCAGTGCGCCACACTGGCATTTCTTTTTGTCATTTTAGGCAGGGTTCTCAGAGCCTCCCACGGGCACACGAGGACGCCTGGAAAAGACTGACATATTTCCACGACCAGAGCCCCTGAAACCCTCCCAACCCCTCAAGGACCAAAGGCATATATAGCCCACCGCCCTCGGTGACTATTTAACGCGCTGCGCCAAGCATTTCTGCCATTTTGGGCAGGCCTCTGACCGTAGCCTCCCAATCCGCCACACGAGGACCCTCGAAAAGATCTGTACCCATTCCGATGCCCAGAGCCCCTGTAACTTCCTCCCAACCTCATGACCAAAGGCTATATAGCCCACCGCCTCGCGACTATTTCACGCGTCACAAGGCTGCATTTCTTGCTATTTTAGTGTGGTTCTGATCAGAGCTCTCCCACTGGGAACACGAGGACCTCGAAAGTCTGTACCCATTTCCAACGCCTGTGAGCCCTCAGAACTTCCTCCCAACCCCCGCGAACCAGGCTATAGCCCACCGCCTTGGTGACTATTTCACGACTGCACTACTGAGTATTTCTGCCATTTTAGGCAGGCCTCTGACCGTAGCTTCCCATCTGGCACACGAGGACCGCTGAAAAGACTATACCCATTTCACGACGAGAGCCCCTCAAACCCGCCTCCCAACCCCTCACAGGCACTAGCACATAGCCCACTGCCCTTGACTATTTCACACGCTGCGTCACTGGCATTTCTTTATTTTGTAGGGCCTGACTGATCAGAGGCCTCCCATTGGGCACACGAGACCCTAAAAGACTGTACCCATTTCCGACCCACTGAGCTCTCTAAACCCCTCCCAACCTCATGGACCAGCATAGCCCACGGCCTCGGACTATTTCACGCTCATTGGACATTTCTTGCCATTTTAGGTAGGCTTGACCTTAGCCTCCCACCGCACACGAGGACCCTCAAAGACTCAGTACCCATTTCCCGACGCCTGTGAGCTCCCGAACGCCCTCCCAACCCCTCATGACCAAAGGCTATAGCCCACCGGTCTCGGCATGACTATTTCACGTGTTGCGCCTGCTGACATTTCCTGCCATTTTAGGGCAAAAGGCCTGACCGTAGCCTCCCATCGCCACACGAGGACACTAGAAAGACTGTACCCATTTCCGATGCCCAGAGCCCCAGAACATGCCTCCCAACCCTCATGGGACAAAAGGCTATAACCCACCGGCCTACGACACTTACGCTGATGCGCCATGGCATTTCACATTTTAGGGCAGGCCTCTGACCGTAGCCTCCCATCACACGAGAACCTCGAAAATCATTGTACCCATTTCCGACGACCAGAGCCCCTAAACCCCTCCCCAACCCCCACAGACTAGCATATAGCCCACCGGCCTCGTGATTATTTCACGCTATGCCATTGGCATTTCTTGCCATTTTGGGCAGGCCTCTGATCAGAGCTCTCCCATCACACACGAGGACCTCGAAAAGACTGTACCCATTCATGCCCAGAGCCCCAGAACTTCCCTCCCAACCTCATGACCAACGGCTATAGCCCACCGGCCTCAAGTGACACTTTCACGCATGCGCCATTGGCATTTTCTTATTTTAGGGCAGGCTTCGACAGAGCCTTCCACTGGGCACACGAGGACCATCGAAAAGACTGTACCCAGCTCCGACGCCCAGTGCCCCTGTAACTTCCTCCCAACCCTCATGGACCAAAGGCTATAGCCCACCGGCCTCAGTGACAATTTCACGTGCTGCGCCGCTGGGCATTTCTTGCCATTTTAGGGCAGGCCTCTGACCGTAGCCTCCCACTGGGCACACGAAGAAACTCGAAAAGACTGTACACATTTCAGACGACCAGAGCACCCAAAAACCCCACCCCAACCCCTCTGGACTGGCATTATAGCCCACCGGCCCTGGTGACTATTTCACGCGCTGGCCATTGGTATGTCTTGCCATTTTAGGGCAGGCTGGCGACCAGTAGCCTCCCACTGGGCACACGAGGACCCTTGAAAAGGCTGTACCCATTTCCGACGCCTGAGCCCTCCCGAACGCCCCTCCCAACCCTCATGACCAAAGCACATGCCCACCGGCCCTTGGGCATGACTATTTCACGCTATGTCACTGGCATTTCATGCCGTTTTAGGGCAGGTCTCTGACCGTAGCCTCCCATTGGGCACACGAGGACCCTCGAAAAGACTGTACCAATTTCTGACGACTAGAGCCCCCGAACCCCCCTCCCCAACCACCGCAGACCAAAGGCTATAGCCCACCGGCCTCGATGACTATTTCACGCGCTGCACTGGCATTACTTTGCCATTTTATTTACGCAGGCTTCGACCAGAGCCTCCCATCACACGAGGACCCTCGAAAAGACTGTACGAATTTCCGACGCCAAGAGCCCCCGAACGCCCCTCCCCAACCCCCCCGGACCAAAGGCTATAGCCCACCGACGTCGGCGACTATTTCACGTGCTGCGCCACTAGACATTTCTTGCCATTTTCGGGCAGGCTTCAGGTCGTAGCCTCCCACTGGGCACACGAGACCTCGAAAAGACTGTACCCATTTCCAACCCACTGTGAGCCCCCAAACCCCTCCCAAACCCCCTCGACCAACGGTTATAGCCCACCGCCCTGCGACTATTTCACGTGCTGCGCTCACTGACATTTCTTGCCATTTTGGCAGGCTTCTGTCAGAGCCTCCCACTGGGCACACGAGGACCTTCAAAAGAATGTACCCATTTCCTGTGCCCAGAGCCCCGAACGCCCCTCCCAACCCTCATGGACCAAAGACTATAGCCCACCGCCTCGGCGATTATTGCACGCGCCACATACACTGGTATGTTTGCCATTTTAGGGCAGTGCCTGACCAGAGCCTCCCACTCGGGCACACGACGACCCTCAAACGATCAGACCCATTTCCGACGCCCAGAGCCCTGTAACTTCCTCCCAACCCTCATGACCAAAGGCTATAGCCCACTGCTCGACGACTATTTCAGACGCTGCATCACTGGTATTTCTTGCCCTTTAGGGCAGCCTCGACAGAGCCGCCATCAAGGCACACGAGGACCCTCGAAAAGACTGTACCCATTTCCATGCCCAGTGAGCCCTAACCCTCCCCAACCCCCGCTGACCAAAGCCTATATCCCACCGGCCTCGGCCATTATTTCACGCCATTGCGCCACTGGCATGTCTCCATTTTAGGGCAGTGCTTGACCGAGCCTCCCACTGGGCACACGAGGACCCTCGAAAAGATCAGACCCATTTCTACGCCCAGAGCACCAGAACGCCCCCTCCCCACCCCCGCTGACCAGGCACATAGCCCACCGGCCTCGACGACTATTTCTGACGCTGCATCACTGGTATTTCTTGCCCTTTAGGCAGCCCTCGACAAGAGCCGCCACTGGGCACACGAGGACCTCGAAAAGACTGTACCCATTTCCGATGCCCAGAGCCCTGTAACCCCTCCCAACCCCCGCATCAAAGGCTATAGCCCACCTGGCTGACTATTTCACGCCTGCGCCGCTGACATTTCTTACATTTTCGGCAGGCTTCCGGTCAGAGCCTCCCACTGGGCACACGAGGACCTCAAAGATCAGACCCATTTCCACGCACTGAGCCCCCAAACCCCTCCCCAACACCATGACTGGGTTATAGCCCACCGCCTCTGACTATTTCACGCTACTGTGTCACTGCATTTCTTGCCATTTTAGCGCAGGCCTCTAACCGTGAGCCTCCCACTGGAAAACGAGGACCTCGAAAAGCTCAGACCCATTTCCTGAGAGCTCCCACTGGGCACACAAGGACCTCGAAAAGACTGCAGACCCATTTCCGACGCCTGAGCTCTGTAACGCCCCTCCCCAACCCCTCATGAAGCACATAGCCCACCTGCCTGACGACTATTTCAGACGCTGCATCATTGGCATTTCTTGCCCTTTTAGTGGCAGCCCTCCTGACCAGAGCCTCCCATCGGGCACACGAGGACCTCGAAAAGACTGACCCATTTCCATGCCCAGAGCCCTGAACCCCTCCCAAGCCCTGCTGGACCAAAGGCTATAGCCCACTGCCTCGATGACTATTTCAGACGCCGATCATGCAGGCATTTCTTGCCCTTTAGGGCAGGCCTCGACCAGAGTCTCTAATCGGGCACGCGACGCCTCAAAAAGACTGTACTCCATTTCCGACGCCGAGAGCCCCGAACCCCTCCCACCTGCTGTCCAGGCTATAGCCCACTGCCCTGGTGACTATTTCACGCCAAGGCCACTGGCATTACTTGCCATTTTACCAGGCCTCGACCAGAGCCTCCCACCTGGGCACAAGAGGACCTCGAAAAGCCTTTATTCATTTCTGATGCCCAGAGCCCTCAACCCCTCTCCAACCCCTCATGGACTAAAAGTTATAGCCCACCGCCTCTAACTATTTCACGCGCTTAGCCGCTTGGTATTTATTGCCATTTTTGGGCAGGCCTCTGACCGTAGTCACCCACTGGGTGCACGAGGACCCTCAAAAAGACTGTACCCATTTCTGACGCCCAGAGCCCCCGAACCCCCCACCCCAACCCCCGCGGACCAAAGGCTATAGCCCACCGGCCTCGATGACTATTTCACGCGCTGCGCTCGGCGCTTCTTGCTATTTTAGGGCAGGCTCCTGACCAGTCTCAGATTGGCACGCGACGCCCCTCAAAAAGACTGTACCCATTTCCGACCCCCAGAACCCCTGAACCCCCCTCCCCAACCCCCGCAGCCCAAAGGCTATAACCCACTGGCCTCGGTGACTATTTCACGCGCTGCGCCCCTGGGCATTTCTTGCTATTTAAGGGCAGGCCTCTAACGTAGCCTCCCACTGGGCACACGAGGACCCTCGAAAAGACTGTACCCATTTCCAACGCCCAGAGCCCCCGAACGCCCCTCCCCAACCCCCGCGGACCAAAGGCTATAGCCCACCGGCCTCGATGACTATTTCACGGCCATGGGCTGGGCATGTCTTACATTTTAGGGCAGGCTTCATCAGAGCATCCCACTTGGCACACGAGGACCCTCAAAAAGACTCAGACTTTTCTGACCCCAGAGCCCTGCAACACCCTCCCACCCCATGACCAAAGGCTATAGCCCACCGGCCTCGATGACTATTTCGCACGCTGCATCGCTGGGTATTTCTTGCCCTTTTAGGGCAGGCCTCTGACCGTAGCCTCCCACTGGGTACACGAGGACCCTCGAAAAGACTGTACCCATTTCCGATGCCCAGAGCCCCAGAACCCCCCTCCCCAACCCCCGCGGACCAAAGGCTATAGCCCACCGGCCTCGGCGACTATTTCACGCGCTGCGCCGCTGCGCATTACTTGCCATTTTACGGCAGGCTTCTGACCGTAGCCTCCCACTGGGCACACGAGGACCCTCGAAAAGCCTTTATTCATTTCTGATGCCCAGAGCCCCCGAACCCCCCTCCCCAACCCCCGCGGACCAAACGCTATAGCCCACCGGCCTCGATGACTATTTCACGCGTTGCGCCCCTGGGCATTTCTTGCTATTTTAGGGCAGGCCTCTAACATAGCCTCCCACTGGGCACACGAGGACCCTCGAAAAGACACTACCCATTTCCGACGGCCAGAGCCCCCGAACGCCCCTCCCCAACCCCCGCGGACCAAAGGCTATAGCCCACTGCCCCATGATTATTTCCACGCTGGCCACTGGCATGTCTTGTGATTTTAGGCCAGGCTTCTGACCATAGCCTCCCACTGGGCACACAAGGACCTCAAAAGAAGACTAATCCACCCGACGCCTGAACCCTGTAACACCCCTCTCCAACCCCCGCGGACCAAAAGCTATAGCCCACCGGCCTCGACGACTATTTCACGCGCTGATCCGCTTGGTATTTCATGCCATTTTTGGGCAGGCCTCTGACCGTAGTCACCCACTGGGCGCACGAGGACCCTCAAAAAGACTGTACCCATTTCCGACGCCCAGAGCCCCCAAACCCCCCTCCCCAACCCCCGCAGCCCAAAGGCTATAACCCACTGGCCTCGGCGACTATTTCACGCGCTGCACCCCTGGGCATTTCTTGCTATTTAAGGGCAGGCCTCTAACGTAGCCTCCCACTGGGCACACGAGGACGCTCGAAAAGACTGTACCCATTTCCAACGCCCAGAGCCCCCGAACGCCCCTCCCCAACCCCCGCGGACCAGCACAGCCCACCGCCTCGATGACTATTTCACGCGCTGGCCACTGGGATGTCTTGCTATTTTAGGGCAGGCTTGATCAGAGCCTCCCACCGCACACGAGGACCTCGAAAAGATCAGACCTTTTCTGACTCCCAGAGCCCCAGAACACCCCTCCCCACCCCCCGCGGACCAAAGGCTATAGCCCACCGGCCTCGATGACTATTTCGCACGCTGCATCGCTGGGTATTTCTAGCCCTTTTAGGGCAGGCCTCTGACCGTAGCCTCCCACTGGGTACACGAGGACCCTCGAAAAGACTGTACCCATTTCCGATGCCTGTGAGCCCTGCAACGCCCTCCCCAACCTCATGACCAAAGGCTATAGCCCACCGCCTCGGCGATTATTTCACTGCCAGCTGCCAAGATTACTCCCCATTTTACGGCAGGCTTCTGACCGTAGCCTCCCACTGGGCACACGAGGACCCTCGAAAAGCCTTTATTCATTTCTGATGCCCAGAGCCCCCGAACCCCCCTTCCCAACCCCCGCGGACAAAAACCTATAGCCCACCGCCTAAGAACTATTTCCCGCGCTGATCCGCTTGGTATTTCTTGCCATTTTGGGGCAGGCCTCTGACCGTAGTCACCCACTGGGCGCACGAGGACCCTAAAAAAGACTGTACCCATTTCTGACGCCCAGAGCCCCCGAACGGCCCTCCCCAACCCCTCAAGTGACTAAACGCTATAGCCCACCGGCCTCGATGACTATTTCACGCTACCGAGCCCCCTGGCATTTCTTGCTATTTTAGGCAGGCCTCTAACATAGCCTCCCATCACACGAGGACCTCGAAAGACACTACCCATTTCCGACGCCCAGAGCCCCAGAACCCCCCTCCCCACCCCCCGCAGACCAAAGGCTATAGCCCACCGGCCTCAGCGACTATTTCGCGCGCCATGGCTGGCATGTTCAGGATTTTAGGGCAGTGCTTGACCTGTAGCCTCCCATCTGGCACACACAAGGACCCTCGAAAAGACCGTGCACTCCATTTCCGACGCCCAACCCCATAAACCCTCTCCAACCCCTCTGAACAAAGGCTATAGCCCACCGCCTCGACGACTATTTCGACGCTGCATCACTGGTATTTCTTGCCTTTAGCGCAGCCCTCCGACCGTAGCCTCCCATCGGGCACACGAGATCCCTCGAAAAGACTGTACCCATTTCCCATGCCCAGTGAGCCCTAGAATCCCCTCCCAACCCCTCTGACCAGGCTATAGCCCACCGCCCTCATGATTATTTCACGCACAAGGCCACTGGCATTACTTGTTATTTTACCAGGCTTCTGACCGTAGCCTCCCACTGGCCACACGAGGACCCTCAGAAGACTGTACCCATTTCCGACCACTGAGCCCCAAACCCCTCCCAACCCCTCATGACCAAAGGCTATAGCCCACCGGCTATAACTATTTCACGTGCTGCGCCGCTGACATTTCTTGCCATTTTAGGCAGGCCTGACTCAGAATCTCCCATTGTGGCACACGAGACCCTCGAAAAGACTCACCCATTTCCGACACCCGTAACCCTCGAACCCCTCCCAACCCCCACGCGAACAAAGACTATAGCCACAAAGCGCCACATTATTTTACTGCCACCTGGCATTTCTTGCCATTTTATGACAGTGCCTGACCGTAGCCTCCGACTGGGCACACGAGGAACCTCGAAAAGACTGTACCCATTTTCGACGCCCAGAGCCCCCGAACTCCCCTCCCCAACCCTCATGGGACCAAAGTTATAGCCCACTGCCTCGATGACTATTTCAAGACGCTGCATCGATGGGTATTTTTGCCCTTTTAGGCAGGCCTCCTGACCGTAGGCTCCCACTGGGTTCACGAGGACCCTCAAAAGACTGACCCATTTACATGGCGCCAGAGCCCTGTAACCCTCCCAACCCCTCATGACCAGCATAGCCCACCTGCCTCATGATTATTTCACGCACAAGCGCCATTGGCATTACTTGCCATTTTACGGCAGGCTTTGTCCAGAGCCTCCCACTAGGCAAACGAGGACCTCGAAAAGCCTTTATTCATTTCTGATGCCCAGAGGCCCCGAACCCCTCCCCAACCCTCATGACCAAAAGCTATAGCCCACCGCCTCGCTAACTATTTCACGCTACTGAGTCAGCTGAGATGACCATTTTTCGGCAGTGCCTGACAGAAGTCACCAA
The DNA here is from genome assembly GCA_030449925.1 of Citropsis articulata. NCBI lineage: Eukaryota > Viridiplantae > Streptophyta > Magnoliopsida > Sapindales > Rutaceae > Citropsis > Citropsis articulata. Next base: position 112,789 of record JASUUH010000039.1, on the reverse strand, counting down.
TCAAGACGAGGACCTCAAAAGATCAGACCCATTTCTGACGCCCAGAGCCCCCGAACGCCCCTCCCCAACCCCCGCGGACCAAAGGCTATAGCCCACCGGCCTCGGCGACTATTTGACGCGCTGCATCGCTGTGTATTTCTTGCCTTTAGGCATGTGCCTCACCAGTAGTCTCAAGACTGGCACGCGACGCCCTCGAAAAGACTCAGACCCATTTCCCACGCCTGAGCCCCCGAACGCCCCTCCCCAACCCACGCGGACCAAAGTCTATAGCCCACCGGCCTCGGCGACTATTCCACGCGTTGCGCCACTGGGCATGTCTTGTCATTTTAGGCGTTCGATCAGAGCCTCCCATCGGGCACACAAGGACCCTCGAAAAGACTGCACCCATTTCCGACGCCTGTAACCCTGAACACCCATCCCCAACCCTCATGGACCAAACGCTATAACCCACCTGCCTTGAGACTATTTCATGAACAAAGACTATAGCCACAAAGCGTCACATTATTTTATTGCCACTGGCATTTCTGCCATTTTATGGTGCCTCAATCAGTAGCCTCCGACTGCACACGAGGAACCTCGAAGTGTTGTACCCATTTCTGACGCCCAGAGCCCTCAAACCCCTCCCAACCCTCATGGACCAGGCTATAGCCCACTGCCTCATGATTATTTCACAGATCACACACATGCTTTCTTGTTATTTTCGGGTAGGCCTCTGACCGTAGCCTCCCACTGGGCACACGAGGATTCTCAAAAAGACTGTACCCATTTCCAAAGCCAAGAGCCCCCGAACCCCCCGCACCCACCCCTGGACCAGCTATAGCCCACCGCCTTGCTGACTATTTCACGTGGTTGCGCCACATATTTCTTACATTTTACGGCAGGCTTCTGACCATAGCCTCCCACTGGGCACACGAGGCCCCTTGAAAAGACTGTACACATTACCAATGCCCAGAGGCCCCCAAACCCTCCCCAACCTCATGGACCAGGCTATAGCCCACCGCCCCTGACTTATTTCACGCCATGCTGGTCATTTCTTGCCATTTTAGGGTAGGCTTCTGACTGTAGCCTCCCACTGGGCACACGAGGCCCCTTGAAAAGACTGTACACATTTCCAATGCCCAGAGGCCCCGAACCCCCCTCCCCAACCCCCGCGGACCAAAGGCTATAGCCCATCGGCCTCGGCCACTATTTTGCGCGCTGCATCGCTGGGTATTTCTTGCCCATTTAGGGCAGGCCTTTGACCGTAGCCTCCAACTGGTCACACGAGGCCCCCCGTAAAGACTGGACCCATTTCTGACGCCCAGAACCCCCGAACCCCCCTCTCTAACCCCCGTCAAACAGACGATATAGCCCAACGGCCCCGGCGACTATTTCAGGCATCACACATGCTTTTGTTATTTTTGGGTAGTCCTCTGACCAGAGCCTCCCACCGGGCACACGAGGACTCTCAAAAGACTGCACCCATTTCCGGCCAAGAGCCTCGAACTCACCAACCCCTCATGGATAGCCCACCGCATCGGCGATCTATTTCACGTGCTGCGCCACTGGTATTTTACATTTTAGGGCAGTGCTTCCTGACCAGAGCCTCCCACTGGGCACACGAGGACCCTCGAAAAGAGTGTACCCATTTCCGCGGCCCAGATACCCAGAACCCCTACCCCAACCACTCATGACAAAGGCGATAGCCCACCGGGCCTGAGACTATTTCAAGGCTCACAAGGGCATTTCTTGGGTTTTTAGGTCAGACATCAGACCGTAGGCTCCCACTGAGCACACGAGGCCCCTGAAAAAGACTAGACCCATTTCCGATGCCCAGAGTCCCCGAACCCCCACCCAAACCCCGCAGACCAAAGGCTATAGCCCACCGGCCCCGGCGACTATTTCATACACATGCACATCACAGATTTCTTGCATTTTTAGGGCAGGCCTCTGATCGTTGCCTCCCACTGGGCACACGAGGCCCCTCGAAAAGACTAGACCCATTTCCGATGCCCAGAATCCCCGAAACCCCCACTCCAACCCCCGCAGACCAAAGGCTATAGCCCACCGGCCTGGGCGACTATTTTCGTCGCTCTGCCGCTGTGCATTTCTTCCCATTTTAGGGCGGGCCTCTGACCGTAGCCTCCCACTGGGCACACGAGGCCCCTCGAAAAGTCCTTGCCCATTTCCGACAGCCAGAGGCCCCGACCCGCCCTCCCCAACCCCCGCGGACAGAAGGCGATAGTCCACCGGCCTCGACGACTATTTTACGTGCTACGCTGCTGGGCATTTCTTGCCATTTTAGGGCAGCCCTATGACCGTAGGATCCCACTGAGCACACGAGACCCCTCCAAAAGACTGGACCCATTTCGAACGCCCAGAGCCCCCGAACCCCCCTCCCCAACCCCCGCGGACCAAAGGCTATAGCCCACCGGCCTCAGTGACTATTTCGTGCAGGCCAAGGCTCACTGGTGTTTCTTACCATTTTAGGGCAGCCTCTGACCGTAGCCTCCCAGTGGGCACACGAGGACCTTCAAAAAGACTATACCAATTTCCAACGCCCAGAGCCCCCGAACCCCCCTCCCCAACCCCCGCGGACCAATGGCTATAGCCCACTGCCTCGCTGACTATTTCCTGCACGGCCACTGGTATTTCTTACCATTTTGCAGGCTCTGACCATAGCCTCCCATCTGGGCGACGAGGACCCTCAAAAGCCTTTACCCATTTCCGACGCCTGTAACCCCTAATCGCCTCACCAACCCTCATGACCAAAGTGTCAGAGCCCACCGGGCTCAAGACACTCATACACGCGACGCAGGGAATTTCTTGCCTTTTTAGGGCATGCCTCTGACCGTAGGATCCCACTGAGCACACGAGGCCCCTCAAAGGACTGGACCCATTTTTGATGCCCAGACCTGCTCATCCCTCCCAACCCGCTGGAACAGGCTATAACCCACCGGGCTGAGACTATTTTTGCGCTCATACCATGGCATTATGTTTTTAGGAAGGCCTCCGATCAGGGTTCTCACGAGAAAACTAGGGCCCCAAAAAGACTCGACCCATTTCCTTGACGCCCAGAGTCCCTAACCCTCCCCAACCCCTCTGACCAAAGGGTACAGCCCACCTGACTATTTCACTTGTGAATTTCTCTTATTATTTTAGCTTGTGGCCTCCACCATAGCCTCCCACTGGACACACGAGGCCACTCGAAAAGATTGTGCCAATTTCCGACACCCAGAGTCCTCGATCCCCGGGTCGCAACCCTCCCGGACCAAAAGCTATAGCCCACCGGACTCAACAACAATATGCACATGCACTGGGATTTTTGCCATTTTAGTGTGCCTCCACCGTAGCCTCCCACTGGGCACACGAGGACCCTAAAAAAGACTATACCATTTCCGACGCCCAGAGCCCCGAACTCCAAGCCCTCATGGACCAGGATATAGCCCACCGCCTGACTATTTCAAGACGCTGCCTGCATTTCTTGCAATTTGAGGGCAGGCCGCTGACCGTAGCCTCCCACTGGGCACACGAGAACCCTCGAAAAGACTTGAGGCATTTTTGATGCCCAGAGCCGCCGAACCCCCCTCCCCAACCCCTGCGGACCAAAGGCTATAGCTGACCCGCCTTGGCGACTATTTTATGCTACAGTCATTGCATTTCTTGCCATTTTAGCACAGGCCTCTGACCGTATCCTCCCACTGGGCGGACGAGGCCCCACGAAAAGATTGTGCCCATTTCCGACGCCCAGAGTCCTCGAACCCCCCTTCCCAACCCTCATGATTAAAACTATAGCCCACCGGAACAATGAATATCACAACACATTGCCATGGCTTTTTTTTGCTGTTTTAGCAGGACTCCCAACTGTAGCCTCCCACTGGGCACACGAGGATGATCGAAAAGACTGACCCATTTTTATGCCCAACCCCCGAACCCCCTCCCCAACCCTCATGGGACCAAAGGCTTATAGCTGACCCGCTTTGGCGATTGCTATTTTATGCTACAGCTGTGTGCATTTCTTGCCATTTTAGCACAGGCCTCTGACCGTATCCTCCCACTGGGCGGACGAGGCCCCACGAAAAGATTGTGCCCATTTCCGACGCCCAGAGTCCTCGAACCCCCCGGCCCCCCCCCCGCGGGCCAAAAGCGATAGCCCACCGGCCCAACACACAATATCAAGGCTACACTGGCATTTCTTGCCGTTTTAGGGCAGGCCTCTGACCGTAGCCTCCCACTGGGCACACGAGTCCCCTCGAAAGGATTGTACCCATTTCCGACAGCCAGAGCCCCCGAACCCCCCTCCCCAACCCCCGCGGAACAGACGCTATAGCCCACCAAATATGGCGATTATTTCAAGGCTGCGCCTGGCACTGGCTTTTCATTTTAGGGCAGGCCTCTAACCGTAGCCTCCCACTGGGCACACGAGGCCCCTCGAAAAGACTGGACTGATTTCTGTGGCCCAGAGCCCCCGAACCCCCCTCCCCAACCCCCGAGGAACAGACTCTACAGCCCACCGTCATGGGCGACACTTCGCTGCTTATGCCATCATTGCTTGCCATTTAGGATGTGCCTCTGACCGTAGCTCTCCACGGGCACACGAGGATGATCGAAAAGACTCGACCCATTTTTATGCCCAACCCCCGAACCCTCCCAACCCCTCATGGGCCCATATAGCACACCGCCTCCGCTTCTCTTTCAAGCTTCTTCCGCTGGGCTAGAAGCACTATTTTAGTAAGCCTCTGGCTGCCTCGCATAGGCCCCCCGAGGGCCCTCAAAAGACTGACCTCTTCCGCAGCCCGACTGGCCGAACCCTCCCCATCCCCACCACCCCTCTTCGACCTTGCGCTACTGGGCCGTAAGCACTATTTTAGTAATCCTCTGGCCTCCCACAGGCCCCCCGAGGGCTCTGGAAAAGGCTGGACCCCTTTCCGACAGCCCGACTGGCCGAACCCTCCCATCCCCCACGGGCCCATATGGCACACCGCCTCCCTCTTCGCCTTTACGCTACTGGGCTGGCACTATTTTAGTTGCTCCTGTCACACTCACAGGCCCCCCGAGGGCCCTCGAAAAGACTGGACGCCTTCCGACAGCCCGACTGGCCGAACCCCTCTCCCCACCCCCCACGGGCCCAAGGCTATGGCACACCCCCCCTGCCCCCTCTTTCCCGCCTTGCGCCGCTGGGCCAGAAGCAGTATTTTAGGGAAAGCCTCTGGCCGCGGCCTCCCACAGTCCCCCCGAGGGCCCTGGAAAAGACTGGACCCCTTTCCGACAGCCCGACTGGCCGAACCCCCCTCCCCGCCCCCCACGGGCCCAGTTGGGCTGCGAGAAAAGGGAGCGGAGGATCTTGTGAGGTTCGAGTTGATGAACAGGAGAAGGGAAGGCCGCAATACATCTCCATCACAAGGCTATACCACACTGCCCCCGCCCCCTGTTTCGAGCCTTGCGCCGCTGGGCCAGAAGCACTATTTTAGGGCAAGCCTCTGGCCGCGGCCTCCCACAGTCCCCTCGAGGGCCCTGCAAAAGACTGGACCCCTTTCCGACAGCCCGACTGGCCGAACACCCCTCCCCACCCCCCACGGCCCAAGGCTATAGCACACCGCCCCCGCCCCATCTTTCGCGCCTTGCGCCGCTGGGCCAGAAGCACTATTTTAGGCCAAGCCTCTGGCCATGGCCTCCCACAGGCCCCCCGAAAGCCCTCGAACAGACTGGACCCCTTTCCGACAGACCGACTGGCCGAACCCCCCTCCCCACCACCCACGGGCCCAAGGCTATAACACACCGCCCCCGCCTCTCTTTCACTTCTTCCACTGGGCCAAGCACTATTTTAGGCAAGCCTGCTGCCTACCACAGGGCCCCCGAGGGCCCTCGAAAAGACTGACCCTTCCGCCTGACCGGCCGAACCCTCCCCATCCCCCACGGGCCCATACTATGGCACACCGCCTCGCCTCTTTCGCGCCTCCGCTGGGCCAAGCACTATTTTAGGCAAGCCTCTGTCATGGCCTCCCACAGGCCCCCCGAGGGCCCTGGAAAAGACTGGACCCCTTTCCGACAGCCCGACTGGCCGAACCCCCCCCTCCCCATCCCCCACGGGCCCAAGGCCATGGCACACCGCCACGGCCCCCTCTTTCGGGCCTTGCGCCGCTGGGCCAGAAGCACTATTTTAGGCAAAGCCTCTGGCCTCCCACAGCCCCCTGAGGGCCCTGAAAAGACTGACTCTTCCGACAGCCCGACCGGGCCAACCCTCCACCCCATCCCCCACGGGCCCAAGGCTATGGCACACCGCACTCGCCTCTTCGCTTTCATCTCACTGGTCCAGAAGCACTCTTTTAGGGAAAGCCTCTGGCCGTGGCCTCCTACAGGCCCCCCGAGGGCCCTCAAAAACACTGGACCCCTTTCCAACAGCCCGCCTGGCCGAACCCCCCTCCCCATCCCCCACCGGCCCAAGGCTATGGCACACCGCCTCACTGTTTCGAGCCTTGTCCACGGGCTGGCTGAAGCACTATTTTAGGCTGCTCCGTCATGCCTCACAGTTCCCCCGAGGGCCCCTCGAAAAGACTGGACCCTTCCGACCGCCTGACCGGGCCGAACCCCTCTCCAGATCCCCCACCGGCCCAAGGCTATGGCACACCGCCTCGCCTCTTTCGCTACTTTGCGCTACTGGGCCAAGCACTATTTTAGGCTGCTCTGGCCGCCTCCTCACAGCCCCCGAGGGCCCTCGAAAAGACTGGACCCTTCCGACCGCCTGACTGGCCGAACCCTCCCCACCCCCACGGGCCCATATAGCACACCGCCCCGCCTCTGTTTCGCGCCTCAGCCGCCGGGCCAGAATCCACTATTTTAGGGCAAGCCTGTCATGGCCTCCCACAGGGCCCCTCGAGGGCCCCTGAAAAGACTGACCCTTTTTCGACAGCCCGACCGGCCGAACCCTCCCCACCCCCACGGGTCAAGGCTACAGCACACCGACCCTGCCTCTCTTTCGCCCTTCCGTCATGGGCCATAAGCACTATTTTAGGCAAGCTCTGGCCATGCCTCCCACAGGCCCCCCTAGGGCCATCAAAAAGACTGGCCCCCTTTGCAACAGCCCGACTGCCTAACCCTCCCCATCCCCCAGGCACCATGGCACACCGCCACGGCCCTCTTTCGCGCCTTACTGGGCCAGCACTATTTTAGGGCAAGCCTCCGCTGGCCTCCCACAGCCCCGAGGCCGCTCTAAAAGACTGGACCCCTTTCCGACAGCCCGACTGGCCGAACCCCCCTCCCCACCCCCCACGGGCCCAAGGCTATAGCACCGCCCCGCCTCTTCGCGCCTTGCCGCCGGGCCGAACCACTATTTTAGGCAAGCTCTCCGCGGGCCTACCACAGTCCCCTCGAGGGCCCTGGAAAAGACTGGACCCCTTTCCGACAGCCCGACTGGCCGAACCCCCCCCCCCCCACGGCCCATAGCACACCGCCCGCCTGCTTTTGTGCCGGGCCAGAAGCACTATTTTAGGTGTTTCTGGCCGGCCTCCCACAGTCCCTCGAGGGCCCTGAAAAGACTGACCCTTTCCGACAGCCCGACTGGCCGAACCCTCCCCACCCCCCACGCGCCGAAGGCTATTGCTCACCGCCCCGCCTCTTTTCGCGCTTCTTCCGCTGGGCCAGAAGCACTATTTTAGGGCAAGCCTCTGGCCGTGGCCTCCTACAGGCCCCCTGAGGGCCCTAATAAAGACTGGACCCCTTTCCAACAGCCCGACTTGCCGAACCCCCTCCCCATCCCCCACGGACCCAAGGCTATGGCACACCGCCACCGCCCCCTCTTTCGCGCCTTCCGCCGCTGGGCCAGAAGCACTATTTTAGACTGCCTGGTCAAGGCCTCCTCACAGGCCCCTCGAGGGCCCTCGAAAAGACTGACCCCTTCCCGACTGCCTGACCAGCCGAACCCTCCCATCCCCCACGGGCCCACATGGCACACCGCCTCGCCTCTTCGCTTGCGCCGCTGGGCCAGAAGCAATATTTTAGGCTGCCTCTGGTCTGCCTCCCACAGGCCCCCGACAGCCCTCGAACAGACTGACCCTTTTCCGACAGCCCGACCGGCCGAACCCCCTCACAACCCCCACGGCCCCATATATAGCACTCCGCCCCCGCCCCTTTTTGTCGCCTTGGCCACTGGGCCAGAAGCACTATTTTAGGGCAAACACTGACCGCGGCCTCCCAGAGGCCCCCGAGGGCCCTCGAAAAGACTGGACCCTTCCGCCCGACCGTCCGAACCCTCCCCATCCGCCACGGGCCCAAGGCATGCACACCGCCTCCCGCCTCTTTCGCTTCCGTCGCTGGGCCAGAAGCACTATTTTAGGGCAAGCCTCTGGCCGTGGCCTCCTACAGGCCCCACGAGGGCCCTCAAAAACACTGGACCCCTTTCCAACAGCCCGACTGGGCGAACCCCCCTCCCCATCCCCTACGGGCCCAAGGCTATGGCACACCACCTGCGCGCCTGGCTGGGCCAAGCACTATTTTAGGGCAAGCCTCTGGCCGCGGCCTCCCACAGGCCCCCCGAGGGCCCTGGAAAAGACTGGACCCCTTTCCGACATCCCGATTGGCCGAACCCCTCTCCCCACCCCCCACGGACCTAAGGCTATAGCACACAGCCCCCGCCCCTTGTTTCGCGCCTTGTGCCGCTGGGCCAGAAGCACTATTTTAGGGCAAGCCTCTGGCATTGGACTCCTACAGGCCCCCCGAGGGCCCTCAAAAAGACTGGACCCCTTTCCAACAGCCCGCCTGGCCGAACTCCCATCCCCATCCCCCACGGGCCCAATGCTATGCCACACCGCCACCGCCTTCTTTTCGCTACCTCATGAGGCTGGAAGCACTATTTTAGGTGTTTCTAGTCCTGCTCCCACAGGCCCCCGAGGGCCCTGGAAAAGACTGACCCCTTCCGACATCCCGACTGGCCGAACCCCCCTCCCCATCCACCACGGGCCCACATGGCACACCGCCCCGCCTCTTTCGCGCTCACTACTGGGCCAAGCACTATTTTAGCTGCTTTGGTCATGGCCTCCCACAGGCCCCCGAGGGACCTCAAAAGACAGACCCTTTCCGACCGCCCAACTGGCCGAACCCTCTCCTCATCCCCCACGGGCCCAAGGCTAGCACACCGCCCCCCTTTTTTCGCTACTTTGCGCCACTGGGCCAAGCACTATTTTAGGGCAAGCCTGTCAAGGCCTCACCACAGTCCCCCGAGGGCCCTGAAAAGACTGACCCTTCCGACAGCCCGACTGGTCCGAACCCTCCCACCCCCACGGGCCACCCGCCCCCGCCTCTTCGCGCCTTCCGTCATGGGTCATAAGCACTATTTTAGGCAAGCCTGGTCCGTGGCCTCCAGGCCCCCCTGAGGGCCCTCAAAAGACTAGACCCTTTCCGACCGCCTCACTGGCCGAACCCTCCCATCCCCCACGGGCCAACGGATATGGCACACCGCCACCGCCTCTTTCGGCTTGCGCTCACTGGGCCAAGCACTATTTTAGTAAGCCTCTGGCTCCCACAGGCCCCCGAGGCCCTGAAAGACTGAACCCCTTTCCGACATCCCGACTGGCCGAACCCCTCTCCCCCCCCCCCACGGGCCCAAGGCAAAATCACACAGCCCCCGCCTCCTTGTTGCGCCCAGTCACTGGGCCAAGCACTATTTTAGGCAAGCTCTGGTCAGGCCTCCTACAGGCCCCCCGAGGGCCCTCAAAAAGACTGGACCCCTTTCCAACAGCCCGCCTGGCCGAACCCCCCTCCCCATCCCCACATATGCCACCACACCGCCTCTCTTCGCCTGCCTACACGCCAGGCCGAGCACTATTTTAGGGCAAGCCTCTAGCCGCGGCCTCCCACAGGCCCCCCGAGGGCCCTGGAAAAGACTGGACCCCTTTCCGACATCCCGACTGGCCGAACCCCCCTCCCCATCCCCCACGGGCCCAAGGCTATGGCACACCGCCCCCGCCCCCTCTTTCGCGCCTTGCGCCGCTGGGCCAGAAGCACTATTTTAGGGCAAGCCTCTGGCCGCGGCCTCCCACAGGCCCCCCGAGGGCCCTGGAAAAGACTGGACCCCTTTCCGACATCCCGACTGGCCGAACCCCTCTCCCCACCCCCCACGGGCCCAAGGCTATAGCACACAGCCCCCGCCCCTTGTTGCGCGCCTTGTGCCGCTGGGCCAGAAGCACTATTTTAGGGCAAGCCTCTGGCCGTGGCCTCCTACAGGCCCCCCGAGGGCCCTCAAAAAGACTGGACCCCTTTCCAACAGCCCGCCTGGCCGAACCCCCATCCCCATCCCCCACGGGCCCAAGGCTATGCCACACCGCCACCGCCTCTCTTCGCCTCATGCCAGGGCTGAAGCACTATTTTAGTGTTTCAGCTCTGCCTCCCACAGACCCCCCGAGGGCCCTGGAAAAGACTGGACCGCTTTCCGACATCCCGACTGGCCGAACCCCCCTCCCCCTCCCCCACCGCCACCGCCTCCTCTTTCACGCCTGGGCTGAAGCACTATTTTAGGCTGCCTGGCCGCTGCCTCACAGCCCCTGAGGGCCCTCAAAAGACTGACCCTTTCCTGACCGCCCAGGCCGAACCCTCTCCTCATCCCCCACGGGCCCACTATGGCACACCGCCCGCCCCGCCTTTTCGCCACTGGGCCAGACGCACGATTTTAGGGCAAGCCTCCTGGCCTCACCACAGTCCCCCCGAGGGCCCTGGAAAAGACTTGACCCCTTCCGACAGACTGGTCAACCCTCCCCACCCCCACGGGCCCAAGGCTATAGCACACCGCACCCGCCTCTTCTTCTTCAGCGCTGGGTCATAAGCAGTATTTTATGGCAAGCCTGCTGGCCTCCCACAGGCCCCCCGAGGGCCCTGGAAAAGACTGGACCCCTTTCCGACATCCCGACTGGCCGAACTCCTCTCCCCACCCCCCACGGGCCCAAGGCTATAGCACACAGCCCCCGCCCCTTGTTGCGCGCCTTGTGCCGCTGGGCCAGAAGCACTATTTTAGGGCAAGCCTCTGGCCGTGGCCTCCTACAGGCCCCCCGAGGGCCTTCAAAAAGACTGGACCCCTTTCCAACAGCCCGCCTGGCCGAACCCCCATCCCCATCCCCCACGGGCCCAAGGCTATGCCACACCGCCACCGCCCCCTCTTTCGCGCCTTGCGCCGCTAGGCCAGAAGCACTATTTTAGGGCAAGCCTCTAGCCGCGGCCTCCCACAGGCCCCCCGAGGGCCCTGGAAAAGACTGGACCCATTTCCGACATCCCGACTGGCCGAACCCCCCTCCCCATCCCCCACGGGCGGGCCCATGGCACAACGCCTCTTCGCTACCACTGGGCTGAAGCACTATTTTAGGCTGCTTTGGTCATGCCTCACAGGCCCCCCGAGGGCCCTCGAAAAGACTGGACCCCTTTCTGACTGCCCAATTGGCCGAACCCCTCTCCTCATCCCCCACGGGCCCAAGGCACTGCACCGCCTCTCTTCGCCTTGCGCCTGGGCCAAAGCACTATTTTAGGGCCTCTAGCCTCCCACAGGCCCCCCGAGGGCCCTGGAAAAGACTAGCCCCATTTCCGACATCCCGACTGGCCGAACCCCCCTCCCCATCCCCCACGGGCCCAAGGCTATGGCACAACGCCCCGCCTCTTCGCGCTTACGCTGGCTGGGCCAGAGCACTATTTTAGGCTGTTTTGGTCATGCCTCACAGGCCCCCCGAGGGCCCTTGAAAAGACTGGACCCCTTTCTGACTGCCCAACTGGCCGAACCCCTCTCCTCATCCCCCACGGGCCCAAGGCTATCGCACACCGCCCCCGCCCCCTCTTTCGCGCCTTCCGTCGCTGGGTCATAAGCACTATTTTAGGGCAAGCCTCTGGCCGTGGCCTCCTACAGGCCCCCCGAGGGCCCTCGAAAAGACTGGACCCCTTTCCGACCGCCCGCCTGGCCGAACCCCCCTCCCCATCCCCCACGGGCCCAAGGCTATGGCACACCGCCACCGCCTCTGCTGCCTTGGCTCTCACTGGCCAGAAGCACTATTTTAGGGTAATCCTCCGCTGCCTCCCACACAGGCCCCTGAGGCCCTCAAAAGGTTGACCCTTCCAACAGCCGGCCTGGCCGAACCCCTCTCCCCATCCCCAACGGCGGGCCCATATGGCACCGCCACCGCCTCTTTTCGCGCCTTTGCGCTCACTGGCTGGGCCAAGCACTATTTTAGGCAAGCCGCTGGTCATGCCTCCACAGTGTCTCTGACGGCCCTCGAAAAGACTGTCCTCCTTTCTGACAGCTCGATTTGCCGAACCCCCCTGCCCACCCCCCACGCGCCCAAGGCTTATAGCACACCGCCTCACTGTTTCAAGGCCAGGCCACTGGGCCGAAGCACTATTTTAGGCTGCTCTGGTCATGCCTCACAGCCCCCGAGGGCCCTCGAAAAGACTGACCCCTTTCCAACAGCCCGACTGGCCGAGCCCCCCACCCATCCCCCACGGCCTGGCTATGGCACACTGGGCACCGCCTCTTTCGCCTTTACGCTCACTGGGCTGAAGCACTATTTTGTGCTAGCCTCTTGGCCGCTGCCTCAAGACAGGCCCCCCGGCAGCCCTCGAACAGACTGGACCGCTTTCCGACAGCCCGACTGGCCGATCCCCCCTCACCGCCCACGGGCCCATATATACCCACACCGCCTCACTGTTTCGAGCCTGCGCCATGAAATATAAGCACTATTTTAGGGCAAGCCTCGCCTGGCTCCTCCCCACAGGCCCCCCTGACGGCCCTCGAAAAGACTGACCTTTCCAACAGCCCGACTGGTCAACCCTCCCCACCCCCACGGCCCACACATATAGCACACCGCCCCCGCCTGCCACAAGCATTGGGCCCGGCACTATTTTAGCGCAAGCCTGTCAGCTGCCGACCACAGGCCCCCCGAGGGCCCTCAAAGTAACCGGACCCATTTCCGACAGCCCGACAGGCCGAACCCCTCCCCACCCCCACGGGCCCTAGGGCTATGGCACACTGCCCGCCTCTTTCAAGGCCAGACGCCGCTGGGCCAGAAGCACTATTTTAGGGCAAGCCTCTGGCGGCGGCCTGCCACAGGCCCCCCGAGGGCCCTCGAAAAGACTGGATCCCTTTCCCAAAGCCCGACTAGCCGAACCCCCCTCCGCCCCCAACGGGCCCAAGGCTATAGCACACCGCCCACGCCCCCTCTTTCGCGCCTTGCGCCGCTGGGCCAGAAGCACTATTTTAGGGCAAGCCTCTGGCCGCGGGCTCCCACAGGCTCCTCGAGGGCCCTCACAATCACTGGACCCCGTTCCGACAGCCCGACTGGCCGAACCCCCCTCCCCACCATCCACGGGCCCAAGGTTATAGCACACCGCCTCACTGCTTTCCTTTGCGCCTGATGGGCCAAGCACATTTTAGGGCTCGGCCACGGCCTCCCACAGTGCCCCCGAGGGCCCTCGAAAAGACTGACCCTTCCCATAGCCCACCCCACCAGGCTGGGGCAATATAGCACACCGCCCCCACCCCCTCTTTCAAGGCCACGGCTGGGTCTCACACTATTTTAGGGGCCTCTGGTCATGGCTCACCACAGGCCCCCCGAGGGCCCTTGAAAAGACTGGAGCCCTTTCCGACAACGCTGACCGGGCTGAACCCTCCCCACGCCCCCACGGGCCCAAGGCGATAGCACAACGCCTCACTGCTGCTGCCTTGCGCCTCACAGGCCGTGAAGCACTATTTTAGGGCAAGCCTCTGGCCCCGACCTCCCACAGACCCCCCGAGCGCCCTTGAAAATACTGGACCCCTTTCCGACAGCCCGACTGGCCGAACCCCCCTCCCCCCCCACCCCCACGGGCCCATGACTATAGCACACCGCCCCTGCCCCCTCTTTCGCGCCATACGCCGCTGGGCCAGAAGCACTATTTTAGGCTGCTCCTTCATGGCGGTATGGCACAGGTTCTGAGGGCCCCTCAAAAGACTGACCTCTTCCGACAGCCCGACTGGCCGAACCCCCCCAGCCCCCCATGCTGTGCCCTAGGCTATAGCACACCGCCTCACCCCTGCTTTCTGCCTTACACCGCTGGGCCCGAAGCACTATTTTAGGGCAAGCCTCTGGCCACGGCCTCCCATAGGCCCCCCGAGGGCCCTCGAAAAGACTGGACCCCTTTCCGATAGCTCGACTGGCTGAACCCGCCTCCTCACCCCCCACGGTCCCAAGGCCATTGCACACCGCCCCCGCCCCCTGTTTCGCGCCTTGCGCTGATGGGCCAGAAGCACTATTTTAGGGCAAACCTCTGGCCGCGGCCTCCCACAGGCCCCCCGAGGGCCCTCGAAAAGACTGGACCCCTTTCCGACAGCCCGACTGGTCAACCCTCCCCACCCCCACGGCCCCAGGTTATGGAGACACCGCCCCGCCTGTTTTGCGCCTTACGCCTGCTGGGCCTAAGCACTATTTTAGGCAAGTCTCGCCATGGCCTCCCAGGTCTCTGAGGGCCCTCGAAAAGACTGGACCCCTTTCCGACAGCCCGACTGGCCGAACCCCCCTCCCCACCCCCCACGGGCCCTAGGCTATGGCACATCGCGCCCGCCCCCTGTTTTGCGCCTTACGCCGCTGGGCCCGAAGCACTATTTTAGGGCAAGTCTCTCGCCGCGGCCTCCCAAAGGCCCCCCGAGGGCCCTCGAAAAGACTGGACCCCTTTCCGACAGCCCGACCGTCAACCCTCCCACCCCCACAGGCCCAAGGCTAATATAGCACACCGCCCGCCTCTTTCGAGCCTTTCACTGGGCCAAGCACTATTTTAGGGTGTCTCGTCATGGCTCCCACAGGCTCCTCGAGGGCCCTCAAAATCACTGGACCCCGTTCCGACAGCCCGACTGGCCGAACCCCCCCCACCCCCCCCCCCCGGCCCATACATAGCACACCGCCCGCTTCTGTTTCACTTGCGCCTGGCCATGGGCTGGCACTATTTTAGGGCAACCCTCTGGCCACGGCCTCCCACAGGCCCCCCGAGGGCCCTCAAAAAGACTGGACCCCTTTCCCATAGCCCGACTGGCCGAACCCCCCTCCCCACCCCCCGCGGGCCCAGGGCTATAGCACACCGCCACCGCCCCCTCTTTCACTACATCACTGGGCCCAAGCACTATTTTAGGCAAGCCTCTGGTCTGGCTCACCACAGGCCCCCGAGGGCCCTTGAAAAGACTGGAGCCCTTCCAAACCCGACTGGAACCCTCCCACCCCCACGGGCCCTACTTCGCAGACGCCGCTGGGCCAGAAGCAATATTTTAGGGCAAGCCTCTGGCGGCGGCCTGCCACAGGCCCCCCGATGGCCCTCGAAAAGACTGGACCCCTTTCCGACAGCCCGACTGGCCGAACCCCCTTCCCCAACCCCCACAGGCCCTAGGCTATAGCACACCGCCTCACCTTCTGTTTCTGGCTTACGCTGGGCTCAAGCACTATTTTAGGGCAAGCCTGGCCACGGCCTCCCATAGGTCCCCCGAGGGCCCCTCGAAAAGACTGACCCTTCCCGACAGCCCGATCTGGCTGAACCCGCCTCACCCCCACGGTCCCAAAAATATTGCACACCGCCTCGCCCTCTTTCACACTTTTCTCGTCACTGCTGATGGGCACTATTTTAGGCAAGCCTCTGGCGGCGGCCTTCGCCACAGTGCCCTCTCGATGGCCCCTCAAAAGACTGACCCTTTCCGACAGCCCTGACCGTCAACCCTCCCCACCCCCACTGGCCCCATAGGCTATGGCACACCGTCACTTCCTCTTCTCGCGCACCAGACGCCTGGCTGGGTGGCACTATTTTAGGGCAGCTCTGGGCGGCGTGCCTGCCACAGGCTCCCCTGATGGCCCCCCGAAAGACTGACCCTTCCGACAGCCCGACTCAACCCTCCCCACCCCCACGGCCCTAGGTTATGGCACACCGCTACCGCTTCTTTCATGCCAGACGCTACCGGGCTGGCAATATTTTAGGCAGCTCTCATGGCGGCCTGCCACAGTCTCCGATGGCCCTCGAAAAGACTGACCCTTTCCCGACAGCCCGACCGCCGAACCCTCCCTAACCCCCACAGCCCTAGGCTATAGCACCGCTCACGCTCTGTTCGCCTACGCCATGGGTCTGAAGCACTATTTTAGGGCAAGCCTCTGGCCACGGCCTCCCATAGGCCCCCTGAGGCCCCTCGAAAAGACTCGACCGCTTCCCGACAGCCCGACCGGCCGCACCCGCCTCACCCCCACGGTCCTAAGGCCATTGCACACCGCCTCGCACTGTTTCGCTTCATACTGATGGGCTAGAAGCACTATTTTAGGGCAACCTCTGTGGGCCTCCCATAGTTCACTGAGGGCCCTCGAAAAGACTGACCCTTTCCGACAGCCCGACCGGTCAACCCCTCCCACCCACCACGGCCCCTAGGTTATGGCACACCGCCCGCCTGCTTTGCGCCTTACTGGGTCCAAGCAGTAAATAGGCAAGTCTCACTGCTGCCTCCCAAGGTTCCCCTGAGGGCCCTCGAAAAGACTGACGCCCCGACAGCCCGACCGGCCGAACCCCTCCCACCCCCTCAGGCCCTAGGCTATAGCACACCGCCCCGCCTGCTTCTGCTACTTTACACCGCTGGGTCTGGCACTATTTTAGGGTGCTTCCTGGCCTCCCATAGGCGCCCCGAGGGCCCCTCGATAAGACTGACTCCTTCCGACAGCCCGACTTGTTGAACCTGGCCTCACCCCCACGGTCCCAAGGCTATTGCACACCGCCCCGCCTCTGTTTCGCTGCTGATGGGCCAGAAGCACTATTTTAGGGCAAACCTCTGGCCGCGGCCTCCCACAGGCCCCCCGAGGGCCCTCGAAAAGACTGGACCCCTTTCCGACAGCCCGACTGGCCGAACCCCCCTCCCCACCCCCCACGGGCCCTAGGCTATGGCACACCGCGCCCGCTCTATTTCAAGGCTGCGCCCACTAGGCTGAAGCACTATTTTAGGCAAGCCTCCTGCCCAGTTCTCCCACAGGCCCCTGAGGGCCCTCAAAAAGATTGACCCTTCCCATAGCTCGACCGGCCGAACCCTCCCCCAACGGGCCCATTATAGGACACCGCCCCGCCTCTTTTGCGCCTCATACCGGGCCACTGGGCACCTATTTTAGGGCAAGCTCTAGCCGCTGGGCTCCACAGGCTCCCTCGAGGGCCCTCAAATGACTGGACCCTGCTCCGACATCCCGACTGGTCGAACCCTCCCACCCCCCACTGTTTTTCACAATTTCAGCGCGGCTGGGCTGTAAGCACTATTTTAGGGCAAGTTTTGGTCCGCTGGGTCTCTCAGGCCCCCCGAGGTCCCTCGAAAGGACTGGACCCCATTCCAAAAGCCCGAATGGCTGAACCCCTCCCCACCCCCACGGGCCCATAGCACACCGCCCCGCCTCTGGCCACACGCCTGGGCCAAGCACTATTTTAGGAGCCTCCGTCAAGGCCTCGCACAGGCCCCCCGAGGGCCCTCGAAAAGACTGACCCTTTCCGCTGGGCCGACTTGTCAACCCTCCTCCCACCCCCACGGGCCCAAGTCTATAGCACACCGCCTCCCTCACACCACTTTCGCCTGCCATACCACTGGGCCAAGGCACTATTTTAGGCAAGCCTCCGGCCGTGGCCTCCCACAGGCTCCTCGAGGGCCTCAAATGACTGACCCTTTCCGCTGTCCCGACTTGCCGAACCCTCCTCCCACCCCCCACGGCCCAAGGCTATAGACACCGCCCCGCCTCTTTCACATGACGCTTGGGCCGTACACTATTTTAGGGCAGGCCACTGCCGCGGCCTCCCCACAGTCTCTGAGGCCCCTCGAAAGGACTGACCCCTTCCGAGCAGTCCGAATGGCTGAACCCCTCCCACCCCCACGGGCCCAAAACTATAGCACACCGCCGCCTCTGTTTCTGCCTTGTGTCACTGGGCCAGAGCACTATTTTGAGGCAAGTTCTGGCCGCTGGCCTCCCATAGGCCCCTGAGGGTCCTCGAAACGACTGGAACCTTTTCTGACAGCCCGACTGGCCGAACCCCTTCCCCACCCCCACGGGCCCACACACCGTCCCTGCCCCTGCACGCCTTGCGCTACTGGGCTGAGCAGATTTTAGGCAAGCTCTGCCGGCCTCCCACAGGTCCCCCGAGGACCCTCGAAAGGACTGGACCCCTTTCCGACATCCCGACTAGCCGAACTCCCCCACCCCCACGGGCCTATATAGCACACCGCCTCGCCACCTCTTTTGCGCCTTTACACGCTGGGCCAAGCACTATTTTATGGTAAACCTCAGGCTGCCTCCCACAGTCCCCGAGGGCCTCAAAAGACTGGACCCATTTCCGACAGCCAACTGGCTGAACCCCCCTCCCCACCCCCACGGGCCCAAGGCTATAGCACACCGCCCGCCTTTGTTTCTCAAGCCTTTGCGCTCACTGGGCTGGCACTATTTTAGGCAAGCCTGGGCTCGGCCTCCCACAGGCCCCCGAGGGCCCTCAAAAGACTGACCCTTCCGAGAGCCCGACTGGCCGAACCCTCCCCCCACGGGCCCAAGGCTATAGCACACCGCCTCACTCTTTTGCCTGCTCACTGGGCCAGAAGCACTATTTTAGCTCAAGCTCTCCGCTGCCTCCAATCTTTCCCCCGAGGGCCCTCAAAAGACTGACCCTTCCGACAGCCCGACTAGTCGAACCCCAGCCCCACCCCCACGGGCCCAAGGCTATAGCACACCGCCTCGCCTGTTTCATACTTTGTGCCGGTGGCCCATAAGCACTATTTTAGGCAAGCCTCAGCCGCTGCTGCCCACAGGTTCTAGGGCCCTCGAAAGACTGACCCCTTTCCGACAGCCTGACTGGCCGAACCCCCCTCCCACCCCCCACGGGGCCAAGGCTATAGCACACCGCCCCCGCCTCTTTTCACGCCTTTGCGCCACTGGGCTGAAGCACTATTTTAGGGCAAGCTCCGCCGATGCCTCCCATTAGCTCTGGGCCATCGTGAAAGACTGACCCTTCTCGACAGCCCGACCGATAAACCCTCCCACCCTCCACGGGCACAAGGATATAGCACGCCTCCCACAGGCCCCCGAGGTCTTAAAAGACTGACTCACTGACAGCCCGATTGGCTGACCCCCCCGACCCCCCACATCCCCAAGGCTATAGCACACGCCTCGCCTTCTTTTGCGCCTCTTCCGCCACATCAAGAAGCACTATTTTAGGGTGCCTCTGTCACAGGGCCTCCCACAAGCTCCCCGAGGCCTCAAAAGATTGACCTCTTCCGACAACCCGAGTGGTCAACCCTCCCCACCCCCACGGGCCCTAGGTTATAGCACACCGCCCCGCCTCGCCGCCTTTGTCACTGGGCTGGTTTATTTTAGGGCAAGCCTCTGGCCATGGACCCACTGCCCCCGAGGGACCCTCGAAAAGACTGACCTTCCCGACTGGCCGACTGGCCGAACCCCCCTCCCCACCCGCCACGGGCCCAAGCCTATAGCACACCGCCCCGCCTCTTTTCAGACCTTGCCACTGGGCCGAAGCGCTATTTTTACTAAACCTCTGTCATGCCTCCCACAGGCACCCCGAGGGCCCTAGAAAAGACTGGACCCCTTTTTGACAGCATGATTGGCCGAACACCCCACCCCCCCCCCCACGGGCCGAGGGCTATAGCACACCGTGACCCGCCTTTCGCTACTTGCGCCCGCCAAGCTGAAGCACTATTTTAGGGCAAGTCGCCGGCCGCAGCCTCCCACAGGCCCCGCGAGGGCCCTCTAAAACACTGTACCCCTTTCCTATAGTCCGACTGGCCGAACACCCCCCACCCCCTACGGGCCCAAGGCTCGAGCACACCGCCCCCGCCCCGTGTTTCGCGCCTTGCCCCGCTGGGCCAGAAGCACTATTTTAGGGCAAGCCTCTGGCCGCGGACTCCCACAGGCCCCACGAGGGCCCTCGAAAACACTGGACCCCTTTCCGACAGCCCGACTGTCTGTGATATTGAAAAGTCACTAGCAACAATTATGGTAGCTTGTAACGACATTGAAAGAGGATTTTCGACATCACGCCTGGGTTTCATAATTAATGCAAAATATAGCAGCACATGTCATGGAGGATTCTTCACAACGGCTAGTTGATTATTATAATTATTGTAAATATTGTCTTCCTTTACAAGATCTTGAACATCTTATATATTTGTAAAATCCAAAGATCTAAAATAAGACAAAACAATTATTATTTTAACCATATCGAGCATCTCAACATTTTTATGGTATCGTGAGCCTTATGGCTTCAAGTTCAAATTGTAAGCATCCATATCCCTTCAATCTTTCCATCAGTGTCTCGAGTTTGTCTCCAATAAACTCAACACTGAAAATTATCTTCTTTGAGTTCTCAAGTTCAACCACTTATATTTACCCTTGGGCTAAATCATCATATAGTTGATGCTAAGACTCCAATCAAGATGATAGAGCAAGATGGAAGGAGATAATTAATCCAGATTTTCTCATGTGGAAAATAATGATGGACTTCTAACTTGGCTTTAGAAGTACGATGAACCAAGATGTGTTGAGCATGGTTATCGGCTTGCAAACCGCTCGAGAAACTGGCTCACCGTTGAAGAAAAACATGTCGCTCAAGAACAAAGGAGCAAGAAACATGGCTTAAAGATAGCCTTTATTCCAAAGAAAGGATCTTCCAGTTTGATGAATTTCTTAAGAAATTCAAGGGCCTTTGTGATTGTTGGCAGCCATTGAAAACCAACGGATCTACGATGACAAGATTTTTCAAATCAAGAGCCTTAGTCCCAAATATCACGCCGACTTCAAACTGCAATGCTCACTAAACCTCCACATCCCAAATTTTAAACAATTCATCAATGATCTCCAAAACCATGAGCATACGCGATCAGAGAAAAGATAAAGAAGCTAGACTTGCACAAATCAAACCAAGCCTTCTTTGGTCAACGGAAGAGGAAGAAATCAAAGAGGTGGAAGACCTCCATACCGGGCAGGATCTCAACGCAACTCGTGGTAGAAATTACCCGACACCACAACAATTACAATGGCAACAACCAGAGAACCACAACAAAGCAGTTCAAAACCAAATAAAGAAAATAATACCCCGATGAAGAAGTTATTTGCCAACTGTCACAAACGCAAACATAGTGTCACTGAATGTTGGTACAGATACACGACTATGACAATGAAGAGGATCCACAAGCTCTAGCTGCCATGAATCTTCAAGAAAATAATGATCAATGCCCATGTGATTCCTGAGCAACATCACACACATGACAACAACACAGTAATCTTGATCATATAAGTCAGATAGAGGTAATTAAACATAAATAAAGACCCATCACCTGGCATACTAGAAAATCCAAGAGAAATTAAGGCCTGAGAAAGACACTGAACCACGCCCAGCGCCTGCTTCAGGCCATAGAGCGATTTTTGAAGTTTGCAAACATATGTTGATGACTTGGAATTGCGAAACCCGGAGGTCGCTCCATGCAGATGCTTCCCTAATAGTCCATGAAGAAAGCATCATGAACATCCACCGCTTGATAAGCCATTTTGAGTTTACAAAGAATTGCAAGGATAAGGCTTAATAGTTGTAGCCTTTATAACGGACTGAAGGTTTCATCGGTCGACCTGTGAACTTGTGTGCGAATCCCTGGCAACTAATCGAGCTTTATAGCCATCAATGGTTCCATCTTTCTCCAGATTTGATACGATATACCCACTTCGATCCGATGACATTAACATTGTTAGTCCGCACAAGGACCCATGTCCGATTTTGATGCAATGTCAAGCTCTTCTTCATAGCTTGAGTCCAAAGTGGATTCTTTTGCGCTGAGTGTCTGTCCACCCACCGTGGCCAGTTCTGGCCAACTTAGGATTTGTTTGAGTTTATCATGGTCACCGGGATGAGTATTTAGGCTTCTGTGGTTCCGCAGTGGTTTGCATCGAAGTTCCACAAACAAGCGATTGGATATGTCGATAATCTGGCTGTGAATTCAAGAGCCATTGTCCCAGATTTCGACAAACTGGTTCACTTGCATGTGAACCACTAGAATTGATCATTTGTAGTCAAAGTTGCATTGCATGTGAGACCCAAAATATTTGGAATTGCTTCCTGACTTGTGTGGAGTTGCTGAATTACTGTAAGGAGTATTCCAAATTGTCTTCTAAATTGTCTGTGGGAAATATGAAATAATCGGAGAATGACGCTTTGAGTTGTTGTCCAAGTTCACGTCCATGCGGTATGAACTGCACATGTGGTGGTGATAATGTAGCGCCTTTACACTTGTTTACTTGACAGCACGTGAATTATTAAAATTCTCACAATTGGGAGAATCTCCTGAGCCACCCTGTCGAGGAAGGTGGTCAATGTACTATGTTCTCGCACATTAAAAAATGATGTTAATTTTTTGAATGGTAAATAATTTTCATCAAATACAACATGCCTTGATATATAAACACGATTAGTCTCAGGTTGTAGACAACGATATCCTTTATGGAGGGGACTATAGCCTATGAAAACACATGGATATGATTTTTTATCAAATTTTGTTTTACCATAATCCCGAAGATAAGGAAAACATCTACAACCTAGGACTTTTAACACTATATAGTCTGGTAATTTTTTGAAAAGAATTTCATAAGGGCTTTTATTTTAAAGGTGAAAGAGGCAGCTATTAATGATATAAGTGGCTGCAAGAAAAGAATCCACCCATAATTTGAGTGGCAAAGAAGCATGAAACATCATCGCCAAGGTCGCCTCATTGACGTGCCTATGCTTTCTCTCAACAACACCATTTTGTCCTGAGTGTATGGACAAGAAATTTGTCTTGTGATGCCGCAATTTCAAGATGTTTGATGAAGGTCAGAGAATTAAATTCCCTCCTCCATCGCTTTGAAATATTGTGATCTTTTGTCCAATTGATTTTCAACTTGTTTCAAATTTCAAGAAGCACCCAAAGAAATCAGATTTTGTTTTGATATAATTACAGGAAATAATGAGAAGGAAATTCAATCAATCATCAACAACTGAGCTCAAAGTTTGCTTTAAAAGATCTTGCAACCTACATTACTTCCTAGGCATTGAAGTTCAACAATTCACGCATGGCATCTTTCTATCTCAAGCTTTAAGTACACTAAAGACCTTCTTCCAAGGCAAGAATGCAGGATTGTTCTTCATCAACACGCCCAACGGCTATACGATCAATCACCGTGTTCTGGATGATAATGAACCCAGATGCGACTGAACATAGAGGCCTTGGAAGCCTTCAATATCTCACCCACACAAGGCCCTGACATCACATTTGCTGTCAATCGAGTCTCTCAACACCTCCAGCCCAACAAAAGCCAACCCCAAGGAAGTGAAAAGGATCATTCACACCTTAAAGGCACCCTTGACTTTGGCCTTAGATTTTGTCCCAAAGCCTCTCAAGCTCTATGCCTTCCGATTTCGATTGGGCTGATGTCCGATAACAAGACTAAGTACAACAGGATTTTGCATTTATCTTGAAGCAATTGTATCTCTTGAGCTCCAAGAAACAACACACGCCCCTCGCCTCATGCCGTCAATATAGTCCATGGCCTCTACCGCCGAGCCAACATGGCTCACATATCTACTTAATGACATTGGGTTATGATTCCAAAGCACCCACACTTCTCCTCGTGACACCTGAGTGCAATACATATGACTAAGAACCCGGTGTTTCATGCTGAATGAAACATATTGAGCTTGACGCATTATTTACACGAGCATGTGCCTCTCTCATCTCAGATTGCAGACACCTCACAAACCCTTGGGAAGCATCAATTTCATCGCCACGAACCGCTTGTATGCCCATCGTGATGTCACCGCCACCTTGAGGGGCTGATATGATGTCACAACAACAACATGGTAGTTTGTACCGCCATGGCAAGAGGATTTTCGACATCACGCCCAGCTCACAACCAATGCAAAATATAGCAGCACATGTCATGGAGGATTCTTCACAACGGCTAGTTGATTATAATTATTGTAAACATTGTCTTCCTTTACAGCATCTTGAACATCTTTATATATTTGTAAAATTCTAAAGATTGAAAATAAGACCAAAACACCATCATTTTAACCATATCTGAGCATCTCAAAATTTTTAGTCCAACCCCCCTATGCTCACCCCCACGGGCCCAAGGCTATAGCACACCGCCTCGCTCTCCTTTATGCCTTTGCAATCACTGGGCCAAAGCACTATTTTATTGCTTCCCGCTGGGCCTCCCACAGGCCCCCGAGGGGTCCTCGAAAAGACAGACCCCTTCCGACGGACCGTTCGAACCCCTATGCTCACCCCCCACGGGCCCAAGGCTATAGCACACCGCCCCCGCCCTCTCTTTTGCGCCTTGCGCCGCTGGGCCAGAAGCACTATTTTTCGCTTTTCAAGGCCTCCCACAGTTCCCCGAGGGCCCTCAAAAGACCTGGACCCTTCCGACAGCCCTGATTGGTCAACCGCCTCCCACTCCCCCACGGGCCATAAGGCTATAGCACACGCCTCACTCTATTTCGCAAGATTGTGCAGCACTGGGCTGGCACTATTTTAGTAAGCTCTCGTCATGGCCTCCACAGGCCCCCCGAGGCCCCTCCAAAAGTCTGCACCCCCTTCCGGCAGCCAGAATGGCCGAACCCCCCTCACCACCCCCCACGGGCCCAGGCTATAGCACACCGCCCCAGCCTCCTCAGAGTCACTGGCTGGGCTGATTTTAGGGCAAGCCTCAGCCACTGCCTCCAAAGGCCCCCTAGGGCCCCTCAAAACACTAGACCCCTTCCAACAGCCCGACCGGCCGAACCCCTCCCCCCACGGGCCCAAGGCTATAGCACACCGCCTCAGCCTCTTTTCGCTACGCCTGCTAGGCCAAAGCACTATTTTATGGCCTCTCCGTGGCCTCCCACAGGCCCCCCGAGGGCCCTCGGAAGACCGGACCCCTTTCCGACGGCCCGACTGTCTGAACCCCCTATCCTCACCCCCCACGGCCCATATATAGCACACCGCCCCGCCTTCTTTTACTTTCTTGCCACTGGGCCGTAAGCACTATTTTCGCTGTTCTCCGCCTCCCCACAGGTTCTCGAGGGCCCTCGAAAAGACCTGACCCTTCCGACAGCCTGACACGAACTCCCCACCCCCACGGGCCCAAGGCTATAGCACACCGCCTCCCCTATTTCACAGATTGTGCCACTGGGCCGTAAGCACTATTTTAGTAAGCTCGTCACTGCCTCCCACAGGCCCCCCGAGGGCCCTCAAAAGTCCTGACCCTTCCCAGCTCAATGGCCGAACCCCTCACCACCCCCACGGGCCCAACAGTAGCACACCGCCTCCTCTTCACGCCCAGAGTCACTGGGCCAAGACTATTTGTGGCAAGCTCAGCCACGGCCTCCCAAAGGTCTCCCTAGGGCCCCTCGAAACACTAGACCCTTCCATCAGCCCGACCGTCAACCCCTCCCACCCCCACTGCCCACAGTAGCACACCGCCCCGCCTCTTCTCGCGCCACACCGGGGCTGTACACTATTTAGGGTAAGCTCTCCAAGGCTGCCATAGGCCCCCGAGGCCCACTCAAAAGACCTGGACCCTTTCCTGACTGCTCGACCGGGTTGAACGCCCCATCCCCACCCCCCCACGGGCCCAAGGCTATAGCACACCGCCCCCCCCCCTGTTTCGCGCCGCGCCACTGGGTCAAGCACTGCTTTTAGGGCAAGCCTCAGTCGGCCTGATAGGCCCCCGAGGGCCCCTCAAAAGACTGACCCCTTTCCAACAGCCCGACCGGGCTGAACCCCTCCCACCCCCACGGACCCAAGGCTATAGCACACCGCCTGCCTGCTTCCTTCCTGCGCCAGCTGTGGCACTATTTTAGGCAAGCCCTGTCTGGCCTCCCACAGTTCCCCCGAGGCCCTCGAAAAGATCGACCTCTTCCCGACAGCCCCACCGACGAACCCCTCCCCACCCCCACGGGCCCAAGGCTATAGTACACCGCCCCGCCCGCTTTTTCGCTTTTATGCGCCTGAGCTGTGGCACTATTTTAGGCAAGTCTCGTCCGCTGGCCTCACAGGCCCCTGAGGGCCCTAAAAACACTGACCCCTTTCCAACAGCCGGACCGGCCGAACCCCTCCCACCCCCACGGGGCCAAGGCTTTAGCACACCGCCCCCGCCCCTTGTTTCCTGCGCTTAGTACTGGGCTGGCACTATTTTAGGGCAAGCTCTAGCCACGGCCTCAAGACAGCACCCCGAGGGCCCTCAAAAGACTGACCCCTTTCCGACTGCTCGACTGGTCAACCCCCATCCCCACCCCCACGAGCCTGGCTATAGCACACCGCCTCGCCTCTTCGCCTTTGCGCTACTGGGCCAACCACTCATTTTATGGGCAAGCCTGTCAGCCTCCCAGAGGCCCCCGAGGGCCCTCAAAATGACCCTGGCCATTCCGACAGCCCGACCGGCTGAACCCCCATCCCCACCCCCACGGGCCCAAGGCTATAGCACACCGCCCGCCTCTGCTCACCACGCACTGGGCCAAGCACTATTTTGGCAACCTTCGCCACACGGCCTCCCACAGTTCCCCCGAGGGCCCTCAAAAGACTGACCCTTTCCGACAGCCCTGACCGGCCGAAACCCCCCACGGGCCCAAGGCTATAGCACACCGCGCCCGCCCCCTCTTTCCTTCCTTGCGCCAAGGGGCTGTAAGCACTATTTTAGGGCAAACCTCTGTCGCCTCCCAGGCCCCCGAGGGCCCTCGAAAAGATTGGACCTCATTCCGACAGCCCCACTGGACGAACCCCCCTACCCACTCCCCACGGGCCAAGGCTATAGCACACCGCCCCCGCCCCCTCTTTCGCGCCTTGCGCTGCTGGGCCAGAAGCACTATTTTAGGGCAAGCCTCTGGTCGGCCTCCCACAGCCCCCGAGGGCCCTCAAAAGACGGATCCCTTCCGACAGCACGACTGGCCGAATCCCCCTCCCCACCCCCACGGGCCCAATATAGCACACCGCCTCACTCTCAGCTCATACTGGGGCCAAGCACTATTTTAGAGCAACCTCTGGTCGCTGCCTCCCACAGTTCCCACGAGGGCCCCTCGAAAAGACTGCACCCTTCCGACAGCCGACCAGTCGAACGCCTCCCCACTCCCCTGACGGGCTAGCAGTATAGCACACCGCCGCCTCAGCCAGGCTCATGCCGCTGGGCCTGTAAGCACTATTTTAGGCAAACCTCCGTCTGCCTCCCACAGCTCCCCGAGGGCCCCTCAAAAGACTGGATTCCTTTCCGACAGCCCGACTAGCTGAACCCCCCATCCCCACCCCGCACGGGCCCAAGGCAATAGCACACCGCCCCCTTCTCCTGTTTCGCGCCTGCGCTGGGCTGAAGTACTATTTTAGGGCAACCTCTGGGTCACAAGTCCCCACAGGTCCACCGAGGGCCCTCGAAAAGACTGGACACTTTCCGACAGCCCGACTAGCCGAACCACCCACCCCACCCTCTACGGGTCCACATATAGCATCACTGCCTCATGCGCCCGCCATTGGGCTGTATTATTTTTAGGGCAAGCCTCTGGCCGCGGCCTCGCATAGGCCCCCCGAGGCCCTCGAAAAGACTGGACCCCTTTCCAACTGTCCGACTGGCCGAACCCCCCACCCCCACCCCCCACACCGCCCCTGCCTTGCGCTCGCCTGGGCTGGGATTATTTTATTTTTATTTTCCTGCTGCCACGGCCCCGCACAGGCCCCCGCGGGCCCTCAAAAGACTGGACCCTTTCCAACAACCCGACCGGGCCGAACCCCTCCCCCCCCCCACGGGCCCAGGCACACCGCCTCGCCTTTGCGCTACTGGGCTGGCACTATTTTAGGCAAGCCTGGCCGCGGCCTCCCACACGCCCCCCGAAAGCCCTCAAAAAGACTGGACCCCTTTCCGAGCAGCCTGAGTGGCTGAACCCTCCCCACCCCCACGGGCCCACAGGCTATAGACCGCCTCACTGCTTTCGGCCTTGCGCCGGGTCGGTACTATTTTAGGGCAAGCCTCAGCCACGGCCTCAAGACAGTCTCCCGAGGGCCTCTAAAAGACTGACCTTTCCAACAGCCCGACTGGCTGAACCCCCCCAACCCCCACGGCCCAAGGCATAGCACACCGCCTCTTCTTCGCTACTTGCGCCACTGGGCCAAGCACTATTTATGGCAAGCTCAAGCCTCCAACAGGCCCCCCGAGGGCCCTCGAAAAGACTGGACCACTTTCTGACAGCCCGACTGGCTAGACCCCCACCCCCACCCCCACCGCCCAAGGCTAGCACACCGCCTCGCCTGCTTCGCGCCTTTACGCTGGGCTGGCAAAGCACTATTTTGGCAAGACTTCAGGAGCCTCCCACAGGCCCCCCGAGGGACCTCGAAAAGACTGGACCCATTTCTGACTGCCCGACTGGCTGAACCCCCCATCCCCACCCCACACGAGCCCAAGGCTATAGCACACCGCCCCCGCCCCCTCTTTCGCTCCTTGCGCCGCTGGGCCAGAAGCACTATTTTAGGGCAAAGCCTCTAGCCGCGGCCTCCCACAGCCCCTCGAGGGCCCTCGAAAAGACTAGACCCTTTTCCGACAGCCCGACTGGCTGAAACCCCCCTCCCCACCCCCCACGGGCCCAAGGCTATAGCACACCGCCCCCGCCCCCTCTTTCCTTCCTTGCGCCGCTGGGCCAGAAGCACAATTTTAGGGCAAGGCTCTGTCATGGCCTCCCACAGTTTCTGAGGGCCCTCGAAAAGACCTGGACCTCTTTCCGACAGCCCCACTGACTTAACCCCTAACCACCCCCACGGGCCCAAGGCTATAGCACACCGCCTCGCCTCTTTTCGCTACGTGGGCTGTAGCACTATTTTAGGGCAAGTCTCTGGCTGCGGCCTCCCACAGGCCCCCCGAGGGCCCTCAAAAAGCCTAGACCCCTTTCCGACAGCCCGACTGGTCGAACGCCCCTCCCCACCCCCTACGGGCCCAAGGGTATAGCACACCGCCTCGCCTGCTTTCAGGCCTTGCGCTCACCGGGCTGGCACTATTTCAAACCTCCGCGGCCTCCCACAGGCCCCCTGAGGGCCCTCAAAAAGACTGGATTCCTTTCCGACTGCCCGACTGGCTGAACCCCCCATCCCCAGCCCCCACGTGCCCAAGGCTATCGCACACCGCCCCCGCCCCCGCCCCGCCCCGCCCGCCTCTTTCGCCTCCTTGCGCCTACCGGGCCTGAAGCACTATTTTAGGCAACCTCCGCCGTCATGCCTCCATAGGCCCCCGAGGGCCCTCAAAAGACTGGACCCTTCCGATTGTCTGACTCGACTAACCCTCCCCACCCCCCCGGCCCAAGATTATAGCACACCGCCCCGCCCCATCTTTCGTGACCTTGCGCTGGGCCAAGCACTATTTTAGGTGCAAGCCACGGCCTCGCACAGGCCCCCCGAGGGCCCTCGAAAAGACTGGACCCCTTTCCAACAACCCGACTGGCCGAACCCCCCGCCCCCAAGGGCCCAAGGTGCACACCGCCTCGCCTCTTGCGCTGGCCGGGCCAAGCACTATTTTAGGCAAGCTCCGTCATGCCTCCCACAAGCCCCCCGAAAGCCCTCGAAAAGACTGGACCCCTTTCCGATAGCCCGAGTGGCTGAACCCCCCTCCCCACCCCCCACGGGCCCAAGGCTATAGCACCCCGCGCCCGCCCCCTCTTTCGCGCCTTGCGCCGCTGGGCCAGAAGCACTATTTTAGGGCAAGCTTCTGACCGTAGCCTCCCACTGACCACACGAGGACCCTCGTAAAGACTGTACCCATTTTCGACGACTAGGGCCCCCGAAACCCCCTCCCCAACCCCCGCGGACCAAAGGCTATAGCCCACCGGCCTCTGACATTTCACGCTGCCATACTGGCATGTCTTGTAATTTTAGGGGCAGCTCTGACCGTAGCCTCCAACTGCACACACGAGGACCCTCGAAAAGAATGTACCCATTTCACACCAGAGCCCCAAACACCTCTCCCAACCCCTCATGACCAAGGTTACATATAGCCCACCGCCTGTGACTATTTGACGCCATGGCCATATCTTTCCCATTTTAGGCAGGCTTCGACCGTAGCCTCCCACTGGGCACACGAGGACCTCGAAAGACTGTTCCCATTTCCGACGCCTGAGCCCCAGAACTTCCTCCCAACCCCTCATGGGACCAAAGGCTATAGCCCACCGCCTCGGCGATTATTTCACGGCCAAGGCTGGACATTTCTATTTTAGGCAGGCTTGACCGTAGCCTCCCATCTGGCACACGAGGACCCTCAGAAGACTGTACCCATTTCCGATGACCAGAGCCCCCGCCACCCCCTCCCCAACCCTCGTGGACTGTGCTATAGCCCACCGCCTGGGACTATTTCACGCACGGCGCATTGGCAAGGTGTCTTGCCATTTTAGGGCAGGCTTGTGACCGTAGCCTCCCACTGGGCACACGAGGACCCTCGAAAAGACTGTACCCATTTCCAACGACCAGAGCCCCCGAAACCCCCTCCCCAACCCCCGTGCACCAAAGCCTATAGCCCACCGGCCTCGGCGACTATTTCACGCGCCATTGGCATTTCTTGCCAGCTTAGGTGCTGACCAGAGCCTCCCACCGGGCACACGAGACCCTTGTAGAAGATCACTCCATTTCATGACCAGAGCCTCTCAAACCCCTCCCAACCCCTGTGGACCAAAGTATAGCCCACCGCCTCATTATTTCACGCTACGCCCATTGGGTGTGTCTTGCCATTTTAGGGCAGTGCTTGACCGAGCCTCCCACTGCACACGAGGACCCTCAGAAGACTGTACCCATTTCACGACTCAGAGCCCCTGAAACCCCCTCCCCAACCCCTGTGCACCAAAGCCCATAGCCCACCGCCTGGGCCGATTATTTCACGCGCTACCATGGACATTTCTTATTTTAGTAGGCTTCTGACCAGAGCCTCCCATCGGGCACACGAGGACCTCGAAAAGATCAGACCCATTTCCAACCCACTGAGCCTCAAACCCTCCCAACCCCTCAGGCACCAAAGCCTATAGCCCACCGCCTCGGCGATTATTTCACGCACAAGCGCCACTGGCATTTCTTGCCATTTTAGTAGTGCTTGACCGTAGCCTCCCATCAAGTACACACGAGGACCCTTTGTAAAGACTGCATTCCATTTTCGATGACCAGAGCCCCAAACCCCTCCCCAACCCCCTGGACCAGCAGGCTATAGCCCACTGCCTCGGACTATTTCACGCCAAGGCCAAGGTGTCTTGCCATTTTAGGGTGCTTGTGATCAGAGCCTCCCACCGGGCACACGAGGACCCTCGAAAAGACTGTACTCCATTTCTGATGACCAGAGCCCCGAAACACCTCCCAACCCCTGGGACTAAAGGTATAGCCCACCGGCCCTTGGGCGATTATTTCACGCCAAGGCCACAGTATGTGTCTTGTCATTTTAGGTGTGCTTGTGATCAGAGCCTCCCACGGGCACACGACGACCCCTCGAAAAGACTGTACCCATCTCACGACTCAGAGCCTCCCAAACCCCTCCCCAACCCCCGTGCACCAAAGCCTATAGCCCACCGGCCTCAGCGACTATTTCACGCATGTCATTGGCATTTCACATTTTAGCAGGCTTCGACCAGAGGCCTCCCATCACACGAGACCCTCAAACAGACTGTACCCATTTTCGACGCCCAGAGTCCTGAACTTCCTCCCAACCCCGCTGAAAGCAAGGTTATAGCCCACCGCCTGCGACATTTCACGCGCCATAAGGCCACTGGCATTTCTTGCCATTTTAGGTAGGCTCTGACCAGAGCCTCCCACTGGCACACGAGGACCTCAAAAGACTGTACCCATTTCCATGACTCAGAGCCCCCAAACCCCTCCCTAACCCCTCAAGGGCCAGCAGGCTATAGCCCACCAGCCTCGGTGACTATTTCACGGCCACTGGGCATTTCTTGTCATTTTAGGCAGGCCCTGACAGAGCCTCCCACGGGCACACACGAGGACCTCAAAAGACTGTACCCATTTCCGACGCCGAACGCCTCCCCAACCCCCTGGACCAAAGGCTATAGCCCACCGGCATCGGCTGACTATTTCTCGCGGTGCGAAGCTGGGCATTTCTTGCATTTTTAGGGCAGGCCTGATCAGTAGCCTCCCACTCACACGAGCACCCTCAAAAGACTGTACCCATTTCCGATCACCAGAGCCCCTGCAACCCTCCCAACCCTCAAGGGCCAAAGGCTATAGCCCACCAGCCTCGTGACTATTTCACGCCGCTGCGCCAGGCATTTCTTGTCATTTTAGGCAGGCCTCTGATCAGGCCTCCCACGGGCACACGAGACCCTCAAAAGACTGCACCCATTTCCGACGCCTCCCAACCCCGTGGACCAAAGGCTATAGCCCACCGCATCGCTGACTATTTCACGCGCGCTGCCATGCATTTCTTGCCATTTGTGGCAGGCCTCGACTGTAGCCTGCCACTGGGCACGCGAGGACCCCAGATAAGACTGTACCCATGTCCGACGCCCAGAGCCCCAGAACCTCCCTCCCAAACCCCTGCGGACCAAAGGCTATAGCCCACCGCATGACTATTTCACGCTGCCACACTGGCATTTCTTGCTGCTTTAGGCAGGCCTCTGACCGAGCCTCCCACCGGGCACACGAGCACCCTCGAAAAGACTGTACCCATTTCCATGACCAGAGCCCTCAAACCCCTCCCCAACCCCTCAGGCCAAAGTATAGCCCACCAGCCTCGTGACTATTTCACGCGCTGCGTCATTGGCATTTCTTGTCATTTTAGGGCAGGCCTCTGACAGTAGCCTCCCACGGGCACACGAGACCGACGCCTCCAACCCCTGTGGGACCAGCACATAGCCCACCTGCATCGGGCGATTATTTCACGCGCCAGCTGCCATGATTTCTTGCCATTTTAGGCAAGCTCTGACCGTAGCCTCCCACTGGGCACACGAGGACCCTCGAAAAGACTGCACCCATGTCCGACGCCCAGAGCCCCCGAACCCCCCTCCCCAACCCCTGCAAGGACCAGCACATAGCCCACCGGCATCGGCGATTATTTCACGCGCTGCCACTGGGCATTTCTTGCCATTTTAGGGCAGGCTAGACCTGGCCTCCCATCAAGCACACGAGGACCTCAAAAGACTGCACCCATTTCCCGACAAGAACATCCTCAAACCCCTCCCAACCCCTGTGGACCAGTTATAGCCCACTGCCTCGGCGATTATTTCACGCGCCAAGGCCATTGGCATTTCTCGCCATTTTAGGCAGGCTCCTGACCGTAGCCTCCCACTGCATACGAGGACCCTCGAAAAGACTGTACCCATGTCCGACGCCCAGAGCCCCGAACGCCTCCCAACCTCATGACTAGCATATAGCCCACCGGCCTCGCGATATTTGACGCATTGGCCACTGGCATGTCTTGCCATTTTAGGGCAGTGCTTGTGATCAGAGCCTCCCACTGGAACACGAGGACCCTCGAAGACTGTACCCAATTCCGACGACCAGAGCCCTCAAACCCCTCCCCAACCCCTGCACCAAAGGCTATAGGCCCACTGCCTCGGGCGATTATTTCACGCGGCCACACTGGCATTTCACATTTTAGGGCAGGCTCTGACAGAGCCTCCCACTGGTACACGAGGACCCTCGAAAGGCTGTACCCATTTCAAACACCCAGAGCCACCAACGTCCCTCCCAACCCCTCATGGACCAAAGGCTATAGCCCACCGCCTGCGACTGCTTTCCACGCTGCGCTACTGGTAATGTCTTGCCATTTTAGGGCAGGCTTGTGACCGTGGCCTCCCACTGGGTACACGAGGAACCTCGAAATGACGGTACCCATTTCCGATGCCCAGAGCCCCAGAACTTCATTACCCAACCCCTCATGGGACCAAAAAGCGATAGCCCACCGCCACGGCGCGACTGCTTTCACGCTACTGTCATTGGCATTTCTTGCCATTTTAGTGGCAGGCTTCTGAGGCCTCCCACTGCACACGAGGAATCTCGAAAAGATTGCACCCATTTCTCCGACGCCCAGCCCTCAAACCCCTCCCCAACCCTCATGACCAAAGGCTATAGCCCACCGCCCTGGTGACTATTTCACGCCACTGTGTCACTGGCATTTCTTGCCATTTTAGGACAGGCTTCCTGACCGTAGCCTCCCATCGGGCACACGAGGACCCTCAAAAGATGTACCCATTTCCGACGACTGAGCCCCTCAAACCCCTCCACAACCCCCATGGGACCAGCACATAGCCCACCGCCTCGGCGACTATTTCCCGCTGCGTCATTGGCATTTCTGCCATTTTAGCAGCAGCCTCTGACTCAGAGCCTCCCACTGGTGCACGAGGACCCTCAGAAGGTTGTACCCATTTCAGACACCCAGAGCCACCGAACGTCCCTCCCAACCCCTCAAGGGACCAAAGGCTATAGCCCACCGCCTCATGACTGCTTTCATGCGGCCATTGGCATGTCTTGCTATTTTAGGCAGGTTTCTGACCGTAGCCTCCCACCGGGCACACGAGACCCTAGAAAGATCTGACCCATTTCCGACGCCCAGAGCCCCAAACTTCCTCCCCATCCCCTCATGGATAGCTATAGCCCACTGCCTCGCGACTGCTTTCACGCCACAAGGCCATTGGCATTTCTTGCCATTTAGGGCAGGCTTCGACTGTAGCCTCCCACTGGGCACACGAGGAATCTCGAAAAGAATGTACTCCATTTCCTGACGCCCGTGAGCCCTGTGTAACTTCCCTCCCCAACCCTCATGACCAGGTTATAGCCCACCGCCCTCATGACTGCTTTCACGCCAAGTCATTGGCATTTCTTGCCATTTTAGCAAGCCTGACCTGTAGCCTACCACTTGGCACACGAGACCCCTCGAACATACTGTACGATTTCTGACCCACTGTGAGCCCCTAAACCCCTCCCCAACCCCTCATGACTAAACGCTTATAGCCCACCGCCCTGTGATTATTCCACGCCCAAGGTCACTGGGCATTTTTGCCATTTTAGGCAGGTGCCTCGATCAGTAGCCTCCCATCAAGTGCACACGAGGACCTCAAATGACGGTACCACTCATGACCAGAGCCCCCAAAACCCTACCCCCAAACCCCTGTGGGATGTAATATAGCCCACCGCCTCTGATTATTTCACGCGCTATGCATTGGAATTTCTTGTCATTTTAGGGCAGGCTCTGATCAGCCTCCCACTGGGCACACGAGGACCCTCGAAAAGACTGTACCCGTTTCCGATGACTGAGCCCCTAAACCCCTCCCAACCCCTCATGGACCAAACGCTATAGCCCACCGGCCTCAGTGACTATTCCACGCACTGCTTCGCTGGGCATTTTTTGCTATTTTAGGGCAGGCCTCTGACCGTGGCCTCCCACTGGGCACACGAGGACCCTCGAAATGACGGTACCCATTTCCGACGACCAGAGCCCCCGAAACCCCCTCCCCAACCCCCGTGGACAGAAGGCTATAGCCCACCGGCCTCGGCGACTATTTCACGCGCTACGCCGCTGGGCATTTCTTGCCATTTTAGTGCAGGATTCTGACCGTAGCCTCCCACTGGGCACACGAGGAATCTCGAAAAGACTGTACCCATTTCCGAAGACCAGAGCCCCAGAAATCCCTCCCAACCTCATGGACCAGGCTATAGCCCACCGCCCTGTGACTATTTCCTCAAGGCTGCCTGGCATGTCTTGCCATTTTAGGGCAAAAGGCTGCCTGATCAGAATCCTCCCATCGGGTACACGAGGACCTCGAAAAGACTGTACCCATTTCCGACGACTGAGAGCTCCTCAAACACCTTCCCAACCTCATGACCAAAGGCATAGCCCACCGCCCTACATTATTTCCGGCTGCGCCGCTAGGCATTTCTTGTCATTTTAGGCAGGCCTCTGATCAGAGCCTCCCACGGGCACACGAGGACCTCAAAAGACTGTACCCATTTCCCACGACTGAGCCCCCTGAAACCCCTCGCCAACCCGCTGCTGACCAAAGGCTATAGCCCACCGCCTACATTATTTCACGCCATACTGGGCATTTTTGCCATTTTAGGGCAGGCCTCCTGACTCAGAGCATCCCATTGGGCACACGAGGACCCTAAAAGACTGTACCCATTTCCGACAACCAGAGCCCCTGAATCCCTCCCCAACCCTCATGGACCAAAGGCTATAGCCCACTGCCCTGGTGACTATTTCCTGCGCTACTGGGCATGTCTTGCCATTTTAGGCAAAGGCCTGACCAGACTCACTGAACGCGAGGACCCTCGGTGCTGTACCCATTTCTGACACCTGATCCCGAACGCCCTCCACAACCCCTCATGACCAGCTTATCGCCCACCGCCCTTGGTGACTATTTCACGCGCTTGCGCAATACCGGACATTTCTTGTAATTTTAGGGCAGGCTTCTGACCGTATCCTACCACTGGCACACGAGGACCTCAAAAGACTGTACCCATTTTCGGCGACCTTAGTATCCTAAACCCCTCCCAACCTCCCGCTGACCAAAGGCTATAGCCCACCGCCTGCTGATTATTTCCACGCGCTGCCGCTTGGGAATTTTGCTATTTTGGCAGCCTCTGACCGTAGCCTCCCACTGGGCACACGAGGACCCTCAAAAGACTGACCCATTTTCACGACCTTAGCATCCTAAACCCTCCCAACCCCTGGACCAAAGGCTATAGCCCACCGCCCGTTGACTATTTCACGCACGCCATGGCATTTTTTTTGCCATTTTAGGGCAGGCTCTGAGCTGTAGCCTCCCACTCAGGCACACGAGGACCCTCAAAAGACTCACCCATTTCCACGACTGTGAGCCCCCAAACACCTTTCCCAACCCCCGCTGGACCAAAGGCTATAGCCCACCGGCCCCTACATTATTTCCTGCTACCGCTAGGGCATTTCTTTGTCATTTTAGGGCAGGCCTCTGACCAGAGCTTTCTCCCACGGGCACACGAGGACCCTCAAAAGACTGCACTACATTTCCGACAACCGTAGCCCCTGAAACCCTCCCAACCCCTCATGGACTAAACGCGATAGCCCAACGGCCTTGGTGATTATTTCACGCTATTGAATCATTGGTATTTCTTGCCATTTGTATGGCAGCTTCTGACCGAAAGTATCCCATTGGGCACACGAGGACCCTCAAAGACTGTACCCATTTCCGACAACCGAGCCCCGAAATCCCTCCCCAACCCTCATGGGACCAGGCTATTATAGCCCACCGCCTTGACTTATTTCCTCAAGCGCTGCTGGGCATGTCTTGCCATTTTAGCAAAGGCGCCTGGAATCAGACTCACTGAACGCTGAGGACCTCGAAAAAGACTGTACCCATTTCTGACACCCAGATCCCCTGAACCCCCCTCCACAACCCCGCTGACCAGCACATCGCCCACCGCCTCGGTGGATTATTTCACGCGCTGCGCCTGGACATTTCTTGCACTTAGGGCAGGCTTCGACCCGTGAGCCTCCCACTGGGCACACGAGGACCCCTAAAAGATCAGACCCATTTTCATGACCTTAGCATCCTAAACCTCCCAACCCCCGCGGACCAAAGGCTATAGCCCACCGCCTGTTGACTATTTCACGCTGCGCCACTGGAATTTTTGCCATTTTTGGCAGCCCTGACCGTAGCCTCCCACTGGGCACACGAGGACCCTCGAAAAGACTGTACCCATTTTCGACGACCTTAGCATCCTAAACCCCCTCCCCAACCCCCGCGGACCAAAGGCTATAGCCCACCGGCCTCGTTGACTATTTCACGCGCTGCGCCGCTGGGCATTTTTTGCCATTTTAGGGCAGGCCTCTGAGCGTAGCCTCCCACTGGGCACACGAGGACCCTCGAAAAGACTGTACCCATTTCCGACGACCAGAGCCCCCGAAACCCCCTCCCCAACCCTCATGACCAGTTATAGCCCACTGCCCTTGGACTATTTCTCACAAGGCTGGCATTTCTTGCCATTTTAGGCAGGCCTCCACCGTAGCCTCTCACTGGTACATGAGGACCCTCGAAAGACTGTACCCATTTCCCGACGCCTGAGCCCTCGAACGCCCCTCCCCAACCCTCATGACCAGTTATAGCCCACCGCCTCAGCTGACTATTTCACACTGCTGGCATGTCTTGCCATTTTAGGCAGCCCTCCTGACCAGAGCCTCCCACTGGCACACGAGGACCCTGAAAAGACTGTACCCATTTCCGACGCACTGTGAGCCCCTCAAACACCTCTTCCCAACCTCTCATGGGACCAAAGGCTATAGCCCACCGCCCTGCAACTATTCGACGCTGCACAATCACTGGCATTTTTGCCATTTTAGTGTGCCTTGACCGTAGCCTCCCACTCACACGAGGACCCTCGAAAGTGCCTGTACCCATTTCCGACGACAAGAGCCTCTAAACCCCTCCCCAACCCCTCATGGGACCAAAGCACATGGGCCCACCGCCTGTGACTATTTTCCACACTGCGCCTGAGCATTTCTTGCCATTTTAGGGGTGCCCTGATCAGAGCCTCCCACTGGGTACACGAGGACCCTCGAAAGTCTGTACCCATTTCCGACTCCACCAGCCCCTCAAACCCCTCCCAACCCCTCATGGACTGTTATGGCCAACTGCCTGTTGACTATTTCTGGCTGCGCCTGAGCATTTCTTGCCATTTTAGGGCAGTGCCTCGACCAGCCTCCCACTGGCACACGAGGAGCCTCAAGACTGCACCCATTTCCGACGACTCAGAGCTCCTCAAACCCCTCCCTAACCTCCGCGGACCAGCATATGGCCCACCTGCCTGGGTGACTATTTCGCTGCGCCTCGAGCATTTCTGCCATTTTAGGCAGTGCCTCGACAGAGCCTCCCACCTGCACACGAGACCCTCGAAAGCCTTCAGACCCATTTCCCGACGACTGTGAGCCCCGAAACCCTCCCTAAAACCCCATGCTGGGACCATATGGCCCACCGCCCGGTGACTATTTCCTGCTGCGCCTGAGCATTTCTTATTTTAGGGCAGTGCCTCGACTGTAGCCTCCCACGGGCACACGAGGACCCTCAAGAGACTCAGACCCATTTCCGACGCACCGTGAGCCCCCAAACCCTCCCTAACCCCTCATGGACTAAGGGGCTATAGCCCACTGCCTCGATGACTATTTCCTCACAGGCCATTGGCATTTCTTGCCATTTTTAGGACAGGCGCCTGACCGTAGCCTCCCATCGGGCACACGAGGACCCTCGAAAGTCTGTACCCATTTCTCGACGCCTCCCCAAACCTCCGGACTAAAGGCTTATAGCCCACTGCCTAAGAACTCGTTTGACGCGCTGCACCGCTTGGCATTTTTGCCATTTTAGGCAGGCCGCTGACCAGCCTCCCACCGGGCACACGAGACCCTCAAGAGATCAGACTCCATTTCCTACGACTGTGAGCCTCAAACCCCTCCCAACCCCTCATGACCAGTATAGCCCACTGCCTTGGTGGACTATTTCCTGGCTGCCTCACTGGCATTTCTTGCCATTTTAGGGCAGGCTCTCTGACCGTAGCCTCCCACCTGGGCACACGAGACCCTCAAGAGACTGTACCCATTCTCACGACTGCAGCCCCAAACCCTCCCCAACCCTCATGACCAAAGGCTATAGCCCACCTGCCTTGTGACTATTTCCTGCTGCTACTGGCATTTCTGTTATTTTAGGGCGTGCCTGACCGTAGCCTCCCACTGGGCACACGAGACACCTCAAGAGATCAGACCCATTTCCGACGACCAGAGCCCCAAACCCCTCCCCAACCCTCATGGACCAAAGGCTTATAGCCCACTGCCTCGTGACTATTTCCCCACACTGCGCTGGGCATTTCTTGTCATTTTAGGGCAGGCCTCTGATCAGTAGCCTCCCACGGGCACACGAGGACCCCTCGAAAGACTGTACCCATTTCGACGCCTCCCTACCCCCGCATGACCAGGCTATAGCCCACCGCCTCAAGCGATTATTTCACGTGTTGAACTGGTATTTCTTGCCATTTTAGGCCACTGATCAGAGCCCCATGGGCACGCGAGGACCCTCGAAAAGACTGTACCCATTTCGACACCCAGAGCCCCGAACGCCTCCACAACCCCTCATGGACCAGTATAGCTCACCTGCCTCAGGACTATTTCACGCGCATTGACATTTCTTGCCATTTTACAGTGCTTGACCGTAGCCTCCCACTGGCACACGAGGACCTCAAAAGTCTGTACCCATTTCCGACGACTGTAACCCCAAACCCTCCCAACCCCTCAAGGACCAGCATGAGCAGCCCACCGCCCTATGACTATTTCCTGCTGCCATTGGCATTTCTTGCCATTTGTAGCAGGCCTCGATCAGAGCCTCTCACTGGGTACATGAGGACCTCAAAAGATCAGACCCATTTCAGACGCCCAGAGCCCCGAACGCCCCTCCCAACCCTCATGACAGCACACACCGGCCTCGGCGATTATTTCACGCGCTACTGAATCATTGGTATTTTGCCATTTTTAGGCCACGCCTGATCAGAGCCTCCCACTGGCACGCGAGGACCCTCGAAAAGACTGACTCCATTTCGACACCCAGAGCCCCCGAACGCCCTCCACAACCCTCAAGGACCAGAGGCTATAGCTCACCTGCCCTTGTGATCATTTCACGCCGCGCCTGACATTTCTTGCCATTTTAGGGCGTGCCTGACCAGAACCTCCCATGGCACACTAGACCCTCGAAAAGACCACTCCATTTTCGACGACTGAGCATCCTAAACCCCTCCCCAACCCCTCAAGGACTCAGCTATAGCCCACCGCCTGCTTGACTATTTCACGCTACTGAGCCCTCTGGCATTTTTGCCATTTTAGGGCAGTGCCTTTGACCTCAGAGCCTCCCAATCGGGCACACGAGGACCTTCAAAAGCATGTACCCATTTCCGACGCACTGAGCCCCCTGAAACCCCTCCCAACTCCCATGGGACCAGCACAGGTCCCACCGGCCTTGTGATTATTTCCCATGCCACTGCAGAGCATTTCTTGCCATTTTAGGGCAGGCCTCTGACCGTAGCCTCCAACTGGGCACACGAGGACCCTCAAAAAGACTGTACCCATTTCCGACGACCAGAGCCCCCGAAACACCTTCCCCCACCCCCGCGGACCAAAGGCTATAGCCCACCGGCCTCGGCAACTATTTGACGCGCTGCACCGCTTGGCATTTCTTGCCATTTAAGGTGTGCCTCGATCAGTAGCCTCCCACTCACACACGAGACCCTCAAGAAACTGCACCCATTTCCGACGACTGAGCCCCTGGCCCCTCCCAACCCCTCATGACCAGGTCAGAGCCCACCGCCCTTGGTGACTATTTCCTCACAGTGTCACTGGCATTTCTTGCCATTTTAGGACAGGCCCTGACTCAGAGCCTCCCACTAGGCACACGACGACCTCAAAAGTCTCAGACCCATTTCCACGACTGTGAGCCCCAACCCTCCCCAACCTCAAGGGACCAGCACATAGCCCACCGCCTGTGACTATTTCCTGCTACGCTTGGAATTTCTTGCCATTTTAGGGCAGTGCCTCTGATCAGAGCCTCTCACTGGCACATGAGGACCCACGAAAAGATCAGACCCATTTCAGACGCCCAGAGCCCCCGAACGTCCCCACCCCAACCCCATGGACTAAAGGCTTATTGCCCACCTGCCTCGACTATTTCACGCTACTGAATCATTGGTATTTTTGCCATTTCGCCACGCCTGACCAGAGCCTCCCACTCACGCTGAGGACCTCGAAAAGACTCAGACCCATTTCTCGACACCCAGAGCCCCCGAACGCCTCCTCCACAACCCCTCATGGACCAAAGGCTATAGCTCACCGGCCCTTGTGACTATTTCACGCGGCCATTGACATTTCTTGCCATTTTAGGGCAGGCTTGACCGTAGCCTCCCACTGGCACACGAGGACCTCGAAAAGTCTCACCCATTTCCGACCACTGTAACCCTCAAACCCCTCCCCAACCTCAAGGGACCAGCACATAGCCCACCGCCTCGTGACTATTTCCTGCACAAGGCCATTGGCATTTCTTGCCATTTTAGGACACGCTTCTGACCGTAGCCTCCCACTGGGCACACTAGGACCCTCGAAAAGTCTGTATCCATTTCCGACCACTGTAACCTCAAACCCTCCCCAACCCCTCATGACCAGGCTATAGCCCACCGGCCTTGACTATTTCCTCAAGGCCATGCTGGCATTTCCATTTTAGGGCAGGCCTGACCAGTAGCCTCTCAATGGGTACATGAGGACCCACGAAAAGATCAGATCCATTTCAGACGCCTGAGCCCCGAACGTCCCTCCCTAACCTCATGGACTAAAGGCTATTGCCCACCCGCCTGGCGACTATTTCACGCTACCGAACTGGCTTGGTATTTTCTGCCACGCACTGATCAGAGCCTCTCACTGGGTACATGAGGACCCACGAAAGATCAGACCCATTTCAGACGCCCAGAGTTCTCGAACGCCCCTCCCAACCCCTCATGACTAAAGGTTATTGCCCACCCGCTTTGGCGATTATTTCACGCTACTGAACTGGTATTTTCATTTTCGGCCACGCCTGATCAGAGCCTCTCACTGGGTACATGAGGACCCACGAAGATCAGACCCATTTCAGACGCCCAGAGCCCCGAACGTCCCTCCCCAACCCTGCTGGACTAAAGGTATTGCCCACCGCCTTGGCGATTATTTCCGCTGAATCATTGGTATTTCTTTTTTCGGCCACGCCTGA
This sequence comes from Citropsis articulata, assembly GCA_030449925.1. Classification (NCBI taxonomy): domain Eukaryota; kingdom Viridiplantae; phylum Streptophyta; class Magnoliopsida; order Sapindales; family Rutaceae; genus Citropsis; species Citropsis articulata. The sequence continues at coordinate 70,057 of JASUUH010000039.1, read as the reverse complement.
CCAGTAGCCTCCCACCGGGCACGCGAGACCTTCAAAAGACTGTACCCATTTCGACACCCAGAGCCCCGAACGCCCCTCCACAACCCCTCAAGGACCAGTTATAGCTCACCGCCTTGACTATTTCACGCGCTGCCACTGGACATTTCTTGCCATTTTAGTGGCAGCTGACCGTAGCCTCCCACTGGCACACGAGGACCTCAAAAGTCTCAGACCCATTTCCACGACACTGTAACCCCCAAACCCTCCCCAACCCTCATGACCAAAGCATGATAGCCCACTGCCTTGTGACTTATTTCTGCCAGGCCATTGGCATTTCTTGCTATTTGTGGCAGGCTCGACCAGTAGCCTCTCACTGGGTACATGAGGACCCTCGAAAAGATCAGACCCATTTCAGACGCCTGAGCCCCCGAACGCCCCTCCCCAACACCATGGATCAGTATTGGCCACCGCCTCACGATTATTTCACGGCTGAACTGGCTTGGGTATTTTCACATTTTCGGCCACGCCTGACCGTAGCCTCCCACTGGGCACACTAGTACCCTCGAAAAGACTGTACCCATTTCTGACACCCAGAGCCCCGAACGCCTCCACAACCCCCAAGGACCAGCATTATAGCTCACCGCCTTGATTATTTCACGCTGCGCCGCTGGACATTTCTTGTTATTTTAGGGCAGGCTGACCGTGAGCCTCCCATCACACTAGGACCCTCGATAAGTCTGTACCCATTTTCGACCACTGAGCATCCTAAACCCTCCCCAACCCCTGGACTAAAGGCTATAGCCCACCAGCCTGGTGACTATTTCATAGGCCATGGCATTTCTTGCCATTTTAGCACAAAGTGCCCTGACCGTAGCCTCCCATCACACGAGACCTCGAAAGTCTCAGATCCATTTCACGACACCAGTAACCCCCGAAACCCTCCCAACCCTCATGGACCAGTATAGCCCACTGCCCTTGGTGACTATTTCACAAGGCCATTGGCATTTCTTGCTATTTTAGACAAAGGCGTCTGATCAGAGCCACCCACTAGGCACACGACGACCTCAAAAGTCTGTACCCATTTCCACGACCAGAGCCCCTTAAACCCTTCCCAACTCCTCATGGACTAGGGGCATATAGCCCACTGCCTTTGTGATTATTTCACGCGCTGCGCTACTGGCATTTCTTGCCATTTTAGGACAAAGGCCTCGACCGTAGCCTCCCACCTGGCACACGAGGACCTCGAAAAGTCTGTAGACCCATTTCCACGACTGAACCCCCAAACCCCTCCCAACCTCATGACTCAAAGCATAGCCCACTGCCCTAGTGACTATTCTCTGGCCAAGGCACTTTTTGCCATTTTAGACAGGCGCCTGACTCAGTAGCTCTCCCACTGGGCACACGAGGACCCTCGAAAAGTCCAGACCCATTTCCATTTACCAGAGCCCCGAACCCTCCCCAACCCCGCTGGACCAGCATATAGCCCACCGCCCTGTGACTATTTCCCGCTGATGCGCCACTGGCATTTCTTGCCATTTTAGGGCAGGCTCCTGACCAGAGCCTCTCACTGGGTACATGAGGACCCACGAAAGATCCAGACCCATTTCGCCCAGAGCCCCTAACGTCCCTCCCAACCTCATGGACAAAGCCTATTGCCCACCTGCCCTGCTGATTATTTCACGCGCTTGAATCACTGGTATTTTTTGCCATTTTCGGCCACGCCTGACCAGTAGCCTCCTCACTCAAGTACATGAGGACCCACCTAAAAGATCAGACTCCATTTCAGACGCCAGAGCCCCCGAACGTCCCTCTCCCAACCCCCGCTGACTAAGGCTTATTGCCCACCGCCTCGGGCTGACTTATTTCACGCTACTTGAACCGCTGGTATTTTCATTTTTCGCCACGCCTGATCAGAGCTCTCCCACTGGCACGCGAGAGACCTCGAAAAGATCAGACTCCATTTCTGACACCCAGAACCCCCGAACCCCCCTCCACAACCCTCATGACCAGTTATTATAGCTCACCGGCCTCGGTGACTATTTCACGCGCTGCGCCGCTGGACATTTCTTGCCATTTTAGGGCAGGCTTCTGACCGTAGCCTCCCACTGGGCACACGAGGACCCTCGAAAAGTCTGTACCCATTTCCGACGACCAGAACCCCCGAAACCCCCTCCCCAACCCCCGCGGACCAAAGGCTATAGCCCACCGGCCTCGGTGACTATTTCCCGCGCTACTGGGTATTTTTGCCATTTAGGGCAGCCTCCTGATCAGAGCCTCTCACCGGGTACATGAGGACCCTCAAAGACTGCACCCATTTCCAGACGCCCAGAGTCTCCGAACGCCCCTCCCCAACCCCGCATGACTAGGCTATTGGCCACCGCCTGCGGCGACCATTTCACGCTTGAACGCATGGGTATTTCGTTCCATTTTCGGACACGCCTGACCGTAGCCTCCCACTGGGCACACGAGGACCCTCGAAAAAGCTGTACCCATTTCGATACCTGTGAGCCCCTAACGCCCCTCCACAACCCTCATGACTGCACATAGCTCACTGCCTCGGTGATTATTTCACGCGCACATGTCATTGACATTTCTTGCCATTTTAGGCATGGCTTATGACCGTAGCCTCCCACTGGCACACGAGACCTCGAAAGTCTGTACCCATTTCCGACGCACTGTAACCCCAAAACCCTCCCCAACCTCATGACCAGGCTATAGCCCACCGGCCTTGACTATTTCCTCACTGGGCATTTCTTGCCATTTTAGGGCAGGCCTCTGACCGTAGCCTCTCACTGGGTACATGAGGACCCTCGAAAAGACTGTACCCATTTCCGAACACCAGAACCCCCGAAACCCCCTCCCCAACCCCCGCGGACCAAAGGCTATAGCCCACCGGCCTCGGTGACTATTTCCACTGGCCATTGGCATTTCTTGCCATTTTAGGACAAAGGCCTGACCGTAGAGCCTCCCACTAGGCACACGACGACCCTCGAAAAGTCTGTACCCATTTCCGACGACCAGAGCCCCCCAACCCTCCCCAACCCTCATGACCAGGCTATAGCCCACCGCCTCGTGACTATTTCCTCACAGCATGCTGGCATTTCACATTTTAGGGCAGGCCTGACTGTAGCCTCCTCACTGGTACATGAGGACCTCGAAGACTGTACTCCATTTCAGCGCCCAGAGCCTTTAACGCCCTCCCCAACCTCATGACTAAAAGCTATTGCCCACCGGCCTCGGCGACTATTTCACGAGCTGAACCGCTGGGTATTTCTTGCCATTTTCGGCCACGCCTGACCGTAGCCTCCCACTGGGCACGCGAGGACCCTCGAAAAGACTGTACCCATTTCTGACACCCAGAGCCCCCGAACGCCCCTCCACAACCCTCATGGGACCAAGGCTATAGCTCACCGCCTTGATTATTTCACGCGCGCTGGACATTTCTTGTTATTTTAGGCAGTGCCTGACTGAGCCTCCCACTGGCACACTAGGACCTCGAAAAGACTGTACCCATTTTCGACTACCAGAGCATCCTAACCCCCATCCCCAACCCCCGCGGTCCACAGGCTATAGCCAACCGGCCTCTGTGACTATTTCCCGCGCTGCGCCGCTGGGCATTTCTTGCCATTTTAGGACAGGCGTCTGACCGTAGCCTCCCACTGGGCACACGAGGACCCTCGAAAAGTCTGTACCCATTTCCGACGACCAGAACCCCCGAAACCCCCTCCCCAACCCCTCACAACTACACATAGCCCACTGCTCGTGACTATTTCCTGCCAAGGGCATTTCTGCCATTTTAGTGCCTCCTGATCAGATCCTCTCACTGGTACATGAGGTCCCTCGAAAAGATCAGACCATTTCAGACGCCCAGAGCCCCGAACGCCCCTCCCAACCCCTCATGGGACCAAAGGCTATAGCCCACTGCCTCGCGACATTTCACGCTACTACTGGCATGTCTTGCCATTTTGGCAAAGGCCCTGACCGTGAGCCTCCCATCGGGTACACGAGGACCCTCGAAAAGACTGCACCCATTTCCACGAACACCAGACCCCTCAAACACATTCCCCAACCCCTCATGACCAAATGCTATAGCCCACTGCCCTAAGAACTATTTAACGCGCTGCTGGCCAGCATTTCTGCCATTTTAGGCAGGCTTCTGACCAGAGCCTCCCACCGGGCACACGAGGACCCTCGACAAGACTGTACCCATTTCGACGCACTGTGAGCCCCAAACCCCTCCCCAACCCTCAAGGACTAAAGGCTATAGCCCACTGCCTCCGTGGACTATTTCCTGGCCGCCTGGCTGGCATTTCTTGTCATTTTAGGGCAGGCCTCTGACCAGAGCCTCCCACGGGCACACGAGGACCCTCGAAAAGACTGTACCATTTCCGACGCCTCCCCAACCCCTCATGACCAAAGCATAGCCCACCGCCTCGGCCACTATTTCACGCTTGAACACTGGTATTTTTGCCATTTTAGGCCACGCCTGACCGTAGCCTCCCACTGGGCACGCGAGGACCCTCGAAAAGATCAGATCCATTTCGACACCCAGCCCCCGAACGCCCCCACCACAACCCTCATGGACCAGCACATAGGCCACCGCCCTGGTGCCTATTTCACGCTGCACATGTCACTGGACATTTCTTGCCTTTTAGGGCAGCCTCGACAAAGAGCCTCCCACTGGGTACACGAGGACCCTCAAAAGACTGCATCCCATTTTCGACGCACTGTGAGCATCCTAAACCCTCCCCAACCCCTCATGACCAAAGGCCATAGTCCACCGCCTGCTTGATTTTCACGCGCTGCGCCATTGGCATTTTTTGCCATTTTAGGCAGTGCATCTGACCGTAGCCTCCCACTGGGCACACGAGGACCTCGAAGACTGCACCCATTTCCCGACCACTGAGCCTCAAACCCTCCCCAACTCCTCATGGACCTAGTAGCCCACCTGCCTCAGGTGATTATTTCTCATGGCTGCGCTTGAGCATTTCTTGCCATTTTAGGGGCCTCGACCGTAGCCCCCCACTGGGCACACGAGGACCCTCGAAAAGACTGTACCCATTTCCGACGACCAGAGCCCCCGAAACACCTTCCCCAACCCCCGCGGACCAAAGGCTATAGCCCGCCGGCCTCGGCAACTATTTGACGCGCGGCACCGCTTGGCATTTCTTGCCATTTTAGGGCAGGCCTTCGACCGTAGCCTCTCACTGGGTACATGAGGACCCTCGAAAGGACTGTACCCATTTCAGACGCCCAGAGCTCAACGCCCCTCCCAACCCTCATGGACTAAAGTTTATTGCCCACCGCCTCGGGCGATTATTTCACGAGCTGAACCGCTGGTATTTTTGCTATTTTCGGCCACGCCTGACCAGAGCCTCTCCACTGGCACGCGCGAGGACCTCGAAAAGACTGTACCCATTTCGACACCCAGAGCCCCGAACGCCCCTCCACAACCCTCATGACCAAAGGCTATAGCTCACCGCCTCGTGATTATTTCACGCGCGCCGGCTGACATTTCTTGCCATTTTAGTATGTGTTTCTGATCAGAGCCTCCCATCACACTAGGACCCTCGAAAAGACTCAGACTCCATTTTCACGCACTGTGAGCATCCTAAACCCTCCCCAACCCTCATGGGACCAGCACATAGCCCACCGCCCTTGGTGACTATTTCCTGGCGCTGGCCAAGCATTTCTTGCCATTTTAGGACAGGCGTCTGACCGTAGCCTCCCACTGGGCACACGAGGACCCTCGAAAAGTCTGTACCCATTTCCGACGACCAGAACCCCAAACCCTCCCAACCTCATGGACCAAAGGCTATAGCCCACCGGCCTCGGTGACTATTTCCCGCGCTGCGCCGCTGGGCATTTCTTGCCATTTTAGGGCAGGCCTCTGACCGTATCCTCTCACTGGGTACATGAGGACCCTCGAAAAGACTGTACCCATTTCAGACGCCCAGAGCCCCCGAACGTCCCTCCCCAACCCCCGCGGACCAAAGGCTATAGCCCACCGGCCTCGGCGAATATTTCACGCGCTGCGCCGCTGGGCATGTCTTGCCATTTTAGGGTAGGCGTCTGACCGTAGCCTCCCACTAGGCACACGAGGACCCTCGAAAAGACTGTACCCATTTCCGACGACCAGACCCCCGAAACACATTCCCCAACCCCCGCGGACCAAATGCTATAGCCCACCGGCCTCGGCAACTATTTAACGCGCTGCGCCGCTTGGCATTTCTTGCCATTTTAGGGCAGGCTTCTGACCGTAGCCTCCCACTGGGCACACGAGGACCCTCGACAAGACTGTACCCATTTCTGACGACCAGAGCCCCCGAAACCCCCTCCCCAACCCCTCATGGGACTAAAGGCATATAGCCCACCGGCCTCGGTGACTATTTCCTGGCCACAGGCATTTCTTGTCATTTTAGGCAGGCCTCTGATCAGAGCCTCCCACGGGCACACGAGGACCTCAAAGACTGTACCGATTTCCGACGCCTCCCCAACCCCTCATGGACCAGGCTATAGCCCACTGCCTACCACTATTTCACGCTATTGAATCACTGGTATTTCTTGCCATTTTAGCCACGCCTGACCGTAGCCTCCCACCTGGCACGCGAGACCTCGAAAAGATCAGATTTTTTTCGACCACTGAGCCCCCGAACCCTCCCCAACCCCTCAAGGACCAGCATATAGCCCACCGGCCCTTGACTATTTCCGGCGCGCTGGAGCATTTCTTGCCATTTTAGGCGCCTCCGACCAGTAGCCTCCCACTGGGCACACGAGACCCTCAAAAGACTGTACCCATTTCCGACTCACCACTGAGCCCCAAACAACTCCCCAACCTCATGGGACCAGTTATTATAGCTCACGCCCTCTAAGAACTATTTGACGCTACTGCACCGCTTTTGGCATTTCTTGCCATTTTAGGGCAGGCTTCTGATCAGAGGCCTCCCACCGGGCACACGAGGACCCTCGACAAGACTGCAGACCCATTTCTGACGCACTGTGAGCTCCTGAAACCCTCCCCAACCCCTCAAGGACCAGGCTATAGCCCACCGCCTATGTGATTATTTCCAGCTGCGCTACTGAGCATTTCTTGCCATTTTAAGTGCCTCCTGATCAGTAGCCTCCCACCGGGCACACGACGACCCTTGAAAAGACTGTACCCCTTTCCCACGACCAGAGCCCAAGAACCCTCCCAACCCTCAAGGGACCAGTTACATAGCCCACCGACCTCGTGACTATTTCACGACTGCGCCATGGTATTTTTGTAATTTACAAGCAGGCCTCTGACCGTAGCCTCTCCCACTGGGCACACACGAGGACCCTCGAAAAGATCAGACCCATTTCGGATGCCCAGAGCCCTCTAATCCACCCTCCACAACCCCTTCATGGATCAAAGGCTATAGCCCACCGCCCCGGGCGACACTCTTACGACGCCATAGGCCACTGGCATTTTTACCATTTTAGGCAGGTGGCTCTGAGCTAGCCTCCATCAAGCACACGAGGACCCTCAAAAGATCAGACCCATTTCCCGACGCACTCAGAGCCCCCTAAACCCCTCCCAACGCCTCATGACCAAAGTTCATAGCCCACCGCCTTGGATTATTTCCCGCCATGCGCCCGCTGAGCATTTCTTGCCATTTTAGGCAGTCCTCTGATCAGTAGGCTCTAACTGGGCACACGAGGACCAAAAGACTGTACCCATTTCCACGACCAGAGCCCCTAAACACCTTCCCTAACCCTCAAGGACTAAAGCATATAGCCCGCCGGCCCTTTGTGAACTATTTGACGCTGCACCGCTTGGCATTTTCACATTTTAGGGTAGGCTTCTGACCAGTAGCCTCCCACTGGGCACACGAGGACCCTCGACAAGATCAGTACCCATTTCACCTGACGACTGTGAGCTCCCAAACCCCCTCCCCAACCCTCATGGGACTGGCTATAGCCCACCGCCTTTGGTGACTATTTCCAGCTGCTGCTACCGCTTGAGCATTTCTTTTTGCCATTTTAGGGCAGGCCTCTGACCGTAGCCTCCCACTGTACACGACGACCCTCGAAAGACTGTACCCATTTCCGACCACTGTGAGCCCCTGCAGAACCCCTCCCAACCCCCGGGACTGGGGCTATAGCCCACCGACCTCGGGTGACTATTTCACGACTGCGCCATTGGTATTTTTGTAATTTTACAGCAGTGCCTCTGACCAGAGCCTCCCACTGGGCACACGAGGACCTCGAAAGACTGTACCCATTTCCGACGACCGTGAGCCCCCAAACCCCTCCCAACGCCCGCTGACCAAAGTTCATATAGCCCACCGGCCTTGGTGACTATTTCACGACCGCGCCACTGGCATTTTTTTATTTTAGGCAGTGCCTGACCGTAGCCTCCCATCGGCACACACGAGGACCTCGAAAAGACTGTACCCATTTCACGACCACTGAGCCCCAAACCCCTCCCCAACGCCTCTGGACCAGGCATAGCCCACCGCCTCGTGACTATTTCACGACCGCGCCACTGGCATTTCTTGCTATTTTAGGGCAGGCCCTGACCAGAGCCTCCCATCAAGTAACACGAGGACCCTCGAAAAGACTGTACCCATTTCCGACCCACCTAGTAACCCCGAAACCCCTCCCCAACGCTCTGACCAGCACATAGCCCACCGACCTCGGTGACTATTTCACGCGCTGCGCCGCTGGGTATTTTTTGTAATTTTACAGCAGGCCTCTGACCGTAGCCTCCCACTGGGCACACGAGGACCCTCGAAAAGACTGTACCCATTTCGGATGCCCAGAGCCCCCGAACGTCCCTCCACAACCCCCGCGGACCAAAGGCTATAGCCCACCGCTCATGACGATTTCACGTTGCGCCTGGCATTTTTGCCATTTTAGTGTGGCTCTGATCAGAGCTCTCCCACTGGGTACACGAGACCTCGAAGATCAGACCCATTTCCTGACGCCCAGAGCTTCCGAACGCCCCTCCCAACCCCCGCTGACCAAAGGCACATAGCCCACCAGCCTCACTGGATTATTTCACGTGCGCCTGGTATTTTTGTCATTTTAGTGCAGGCCCTGACCAGAGCCTCCCATCGGGCACACGAGGACCCTCGAAAAGATCAGACCCATTTCCGACGCACTCAGAGCCCCTGAACCCCCACTCCCAACCCCCATGACCAAAGGCTATAGCCCAACGGCCCTTGGTGATTATTTCCGCCACGGCTAAGTATTTTTGCCATTCTAGGCAGGCCTGATCAGAGCCTCCCACCTGGGTACACGAGGACCCTCGAAGATCAGACCCATTTCTGACGCCCAGAGCTCCGAACGTCCCTACCCAACCCCCATGGACCAGTTATTATAGCCCACCGGCTCGGCGATTATTTCACGCCATGCGTCACTGGTATTTCTTGCCATTTTAGGCAGGATGATCAGAGGCTCTCAAGCACGCAAGGACCCTCGAAAAGACTGCACCCATTTCGACACCGTGAGCCCCTGATCGCCCATCCCCAACCCCCAAGGGACCAAAGGCCACAGCCCACCGCCCCCATGATTATTTCACGCGCACTGGCTGGTCATTTTTGCCATTTGAGGCAGGCTTGACCGTAGCCTCCCATCACACACGAGGACCTCAAAAGACTCAGTACTCCACTCACGACTGAGCCCCTTAAACCCCTCCCCAACCCCCACGGACCAGTGCAGCCCACCGCCCGTGACTATTTCACGATCGCAACACTGCATTTTTGCCATTTTAGGGCAGGCTCGATCAGAGCCTCCCACCTGGGCACACACGAGGACCTCTACCACGAGCCCATTTAAACCCCTTCACAACCCCGCAGACCAGTATAGCCCACCGCCTTGGTGACTATTTCCACGCGCTGCTACTGGCATTTTTGTCATTTTAGGGCAGGCCTCTGACCAGTAGCTCTCCCACGGGCACACGAGGACTCTCGAAAAAGACTGCACCCATTTCCGACGCCCCTCCCCAACCCTCATGGACCAGTAGCCCACCGGCCCGGTGACTATTTCACGATCGCGCACATTGGCATTTTTGCCATTTTAGGCAGGCCTCGATCAGCCTCCCACTGGGCACACGAGACCTCAAAAGATCTGACCCATTTCATTTACCAGAGCCCACTTTAAACCCCTTCACAACCCCGCAGACTAGCAGGTTATAGCCCACCGGCCCTTGTGATTATTTCCACGCCACTGCCATGGCATTTCTTGTCATTTTAGGGCAGGCCTCTGACCGTAGCTCTCCCACGGGCACACGAGGATTCTCGAAAAGACTCCATTTCCGACGCCTCGCCAACCCCGCATGAACAAAGGCTATAGCCCACTGAAGTTTTTCACGGCACTACGGGCTGGTATTTCTTGCCATTTTAGATGTGCCCTAATCAGAGCCTCCCATCAAGGGCATGCTGAGGACCTCAAAAGACTGCACCATTTCTGACACCCAGAGCCTCCGAACGCCCCTCCCAACCCCTCATGACCAAAGGCTATAGCCCACCTGCCCAGTGACTATTTCTGCTACTGAGCATTTCTTGCCATTTTAGGGCAGGCCTCTGACCGTAGCCTCCCACTGGGCACACGAGGACCCTCGAAAAGACTTTACCCATTTTCGACGACCATAGCCCCCGAAACCCCCACCCCAACCCCCGCGGACCAAAGGCTATAGCCCACCGGCCTCAGTGACTATTTCACGCACACAAGGCATTGGTATTTTTGCCATTTTAGTGTGCCTCTGACCGTAGCCTCCCACCGGGCACACGAGAACCCTCGAAAAGATCAGACCCATTTCTGACGACCAGAGCCTCAAACCCCTCGCCAACCCACATGACCAGCACAGTAGCCCACCGCCCTACATTATTTCACGCCACTGGGTATTTTTTGCCATTTTAGGCAGTGCCTCCGACAGAAGCCTCCCACCTGGGCACACGACGACCTCGAAAAGACTGTACCCATTTCCCACGACTGAGCCCCGAACCCCTCCCAACCTCAAGGACTAAAGGCTATAGCCCACCGGCCCTACATTATTTCACGCGCTGCGCTGGTATTTTTGCCATTTTAGGCAGTGCCTCGATCATAGCCTCCCACTGGGTACACGAGGACCCTCGAAAAGACTGTACCCATTTCCGACGACCAGAGCCCCCAAAACCCCCGCCCCAACCCCTCATGGATCAGATTATAGCCCACCTGCCCTGCGAGTATTTCACACGCTACTGAGTATTTCTTGCCATTTTAGGACGTGCCTCCGACCGTAGCCTCCCACTGGGCACACGAGGACCTCGAAGACTGTACCCATTTCCGACGCACTGTGAGCCTCCCAAACCCTCGCCAACCCCTCATGGACTAGCTATAGCCCACCGGCCTTGACTATTTCCAGCGCCCCTGAGCATTTCTTGCCAATTTAGGGCAGGCCTCGATCAGAGGCCTCCCATCGGCACACGACGACCTCGAAAAGACTGTACCCATTTCCTACCCACCTGAGCCCCAGAACCCCTCCCCAACCCTCATGGACCAGCATATAGCCCACCGACCCTGACTATTTCACGCACACCACTGGTATTTTTGTAATTTTACAGCAGGCCTGATCAGAGCCTCCTATCGGGCACACGAGGACCCTCGAAAGATCAGACCCATTTCCGATGCCTAGAGCCCCAAACGCCCCTCCCCAACCCCCGCGGACCAAAGGCTATAGCCCACCGGCCTCGGCGACTATTTCACGCGCTGCGCCGCTGGGTATTTCTTGCCATTTTAGGGTAGGCCCGGACCGTAGCCTCCCACTGGGCACGCGAGGACTCTCAAAAAGACTGTACCCATTTCTGACACCCAGAGCCCCCGAACGCCCCTCCCCAACCCCCGCGGACCAAAGGCTATAGCCCACCGGCCTTGGCGACTATTTCACGCGCTGCGCCGCTGGTCATTTCTTGTCATTTTAGGGCAGGCTTCTGACCGTAGCCTCCCACGGGGCACACGAGGACCTCAAAAGATCAGACTCCATTTCCCGACGCCCGCCAACCCCTCATGAACAAAGGCTATAGCCCACCGCCTCGAGTATTTCACGATCAAGGCCACTGGCTGGTATTTCTTGTCATTTTAGGCAGGCCTGATCAGTAGCCTCCCACTGCACGCGAGGACCTCGAAAAGACTGTACCCATTTCTCGACGCCCAGAGCCTCCGAACGCCTCCCAACCCCTCATGGACTAGTTATAGCCCACCGCCTGTGACTATTTCACATGCGCTGCTGAGCATTTCTTGCCATTTTAGGCAGGCTCTGACCGTAGAGGTTCCCACTGGGGACACGAGGACCCTCGAAAAGACTTTACCCATTTCCGACGACCATAGCCCCCGAAAAACCCAACCCAACCCTCATGGACCAGCTATAGCCCACCTGCCTCGGTGACTATTTCACGCTGCGCTGGCATTTTTGCCATTTTAGCAGGCCTCGATCAGAGCCTCCCATCTGGGCACACACGACGACCTCGAAAAGACTGTACCCATTTCACGACCAGAGCCCTCAGAACCCTCCCCAACCCCTCATGGGACCAGCATATAGCCCACCGACCTCGGTGACTATTTCACGCGCTGCGCCGCTGGGTTTTTTTTGTAATTTTACAGCAGGCCTCTGACCGTAGCCTCCCACTGGGCACACGAGGACCCTCGAAAAGACTGTACCCATTTCGGACGCCCAGAGCCCCCGAACGCCCACCCCAAACCCCGCGGACCAAAGGCTATAGCCCACCGGCCTCGGGGACTATTTCACGCTGCGCCATTGGGTATTTTTTTTGCCATTTTAGGGCAGGCCCGGACCGTAGCCTCCCACTGGGCACGCGAGGACTCTCAAAAAGACTGTACCAATTTCTGACACCCAGAGCCCCCGAACGCCCCTCCCCAACCCCCGAGGACCAAAGGCTATAGCCCACCGGCCTTGGCGACTATTTCACGCGCTGCGCCGCTGGTCATTTCTTGTCATTTTAGGGCAGGCTTTGATCAGAGCCTCCTGACGGGCACACGAGGACCCTCGAAAAGACTGCACCCATTTCCACGCCCGCCAACCCCCCGCTGAACAAAGGCTATATCCCACCGCCATGAGTATTTCACGACTGCGCCATTGGTATTTCTTGTCATTTTAGGCATGTGCCTGATCAGAGCCTCCCACTGGGCACGCGAGGACCTCAAAAGACTGTACCATTTCGACGCCTGAGCCTCCGAACGCCCCTCTCCAACCCTCATGACCAAAGGCTATAGCCCACCGCCTTGGTGACTTATTTCACGCATGCGCTGAGCATTTCTTGCCATTTTAGGGCAGGCCTCTGACCGTAGGCTCCCACTGGGCACACGAGGACCCTCGAAAAGACTTTACCCATTTCCGACGACCATAGCCCCCCCAACCCCTCCCAACCTCAAGGGACTATTATAGCCCACCGCCCTTGACTATTTCCACGCACACTGGGTATTTTTGCCATTTTAGGGCAGGCCTCCTGATCAGAGCCTCCCACTCGGGCACACGACGACCCTCGAAAAGACTGCACCATTCGACGACTGAGCCCTCAGAACCCCTCCCCAACCCTCATGGGACCAGCACATAGCCCACCGACCCTTGGTGACTATTTCACGCGGCTGCGCTGGGTATTTTTTTTGTAATTTTACAGCAGGCCTCCTGACCGTAGCCTCCCACTGGGCACACGAGACCCTCGAAAAGATCAGTACCATTTCGACGCCCAGAGCCCCGAACGTCTTCCAACCTCAAGGACCAAAGGCTATAGCCCACCTGCCTTGCTGATTATTTCACGCTGCTGCGCCACTGGTATTTTTGCCATTTTAGGCAGGCCTGACCGTAGCCTCCCACTGGGCACGCGAGGACCCTCTAAAAGACTGGACCCACAACTGACACCCAGAGCCCCAGAACGCCCCTCTCCAACCCCCGCGGACAAAAGTACATAGCCCACCGCCCTTGGCGACTATTTCACGCGCTGCGCCGATGGTCATTTCTTGTCATTTTAGGCAGGCTTGATCAGAAGGCCCCTGACGGGCACACCAGGACCCTCGAACCGACTGTACCCATTTCCGACGCCCCTCGCCAACCCCCGCGGAACAAAGGCTATAGCCCACCGGCCTCGGCGAGTATTTCACGCGCTGCGCCGCTGGGTATTTTTTGTAATTTTACAGCAGGCCTCTGACCGTAGCCTCCCACTGGGCACACGACGACCTCAAAAGATCACCCATTTCGACGCCCAGAGCCCCGAACGCCCCTCCCCAACCCCGCTGGACCAAAGGCTATAGCCCACTGCCTTGGCGATTATTTCACGCTGCGCACTACTGGTATTTCTTGCCATTTTAGGGCAGGCCTGGATCAGAGCCTCCCACGGGCACGCGAGACTCTCAAAAGACTCAGACTCCATTTCTGACACCCAGAGCCCCGAACGCCCTCCCCAACCCCTCATGACCAAAGGCTATAGCCCACCTGCCTGGCGATTATTTCACGCGTCATTGGTCATTTCTTGTCATTTTAGGGCAGGCCTCTGACCATAGCCTCCCACGGGGCACACGAGGACCCTCGAAAAGACTGTACCCATTTCCGACGCCCCTCGCCAACCCCCGCGGAACAAAGGCTATAGCCCACCGGCCTCGGCGAGTATTTCACGCACTACGCCGCTGGGTATTTCTTGTCATTTTAGGGCAGGCCTCTGACCGTAGCCTCCCACGGGGCACACGAGGACCCCGAAAAGACTGTACCCATTTCCGACGCCCCTCGCCAACCCCCGCGGAACAAAGGCTATAGCCCACCGGCCTCGGCGAGTATTTCACGCACTGCGCCGCTGGGTATTTCTTGTCATTTTAGGGCAGGCCTCTGACCGTAGCCTCCCACTGGGCACGCGAGGACCCTCGAAAAGACTGTACCCATTTCTAACGGCCAGAGCCTCCGAACGCCCCTCCCCAACCCCCGCGGACCAAAGGCTATAGCCCACCGGCCTCGGTGACTATTTCCCGGCGCACTGGGCTGAGCATGTCTTGTCATTTTAGGGCAGGCTTCTGACCGTAGCCTGCCACTGGGCACGCGAGGACTCTCGAAAAGACTGTACCCATTTCCGACGACGAGAGCCCCCGAAACCCCCTCCCGAACCCCCGCGGACCAAAGGCTATAGGCCACCGGCCTCAGTGACTATTTCCCGCGCTGCGCCGCTGGGCATTTCTTGCCATTTTAGGAAAGCCTCTGACTGTAGCCTCCCACTGGGCACACGAGGACCCTCGAAAAGACTGTACCCATTTACGACGCCCAGAGCCCCAGAACTTCCCTCCCCAACCCCCGCGGACCAAAGGCTATAGCCCACCGGCCTCGGTGACTATTTCACGCGCTGCGCCGCTGGTCATTTCTAGCCATTTTAGGGCAGGCTTCTGACCGTAGCCTCCCACTGGGCACACGAGGACCCTCGAAAAGACTGTACCCAATTTCGACGACCAGAGCCCCCTAAACCCCCTCCCCAACCCCCGCGGACCAAAGGCTATAGCCCACCGGCCTCGGTGACTATTTCACGCGCGTCATGGCATTTTTGCCATTTTAGGCAGTGCCTCGATCAGAGCCTCCCATCACACACGACTCCGAAAAGACTTGTACCCATTTCCGACGACTGAGCCCTCAGAACCCCTCCCCAACCCTCATGGGACCAAAGTATAGCCCACCGACCCTGGTGACTATTTCACGCGCTGCGCCACTTGGGTATTTTTTTGTAATTTACAGCAGGCCTCTGACCAGTAGCCTCCCTGCACACGACGACCCTCGAAAAGACTCACCCATTTCGACGACCAGAGCCCCAGAACCCCTCCCAACCCCTCATGGACCAAAGGCTATAGCCCACCAGCCTCGGCATGACTATTTCACGACTGCGCCATTGGGTATTTCTTGCCATTTTAGGCAGGCCCTGACCAGAGCATCCCATGGGCACACGAGACCCTCGAAAAGACTGTACCCATTTCACGCACTGTGAGCCCCTTAAACCCCCACCCCAACCCCTCAAGGACCAGTTATAGCCCACCGGCCCTTGTGACTATTTCCCGCCACGCCATTGGCATTTCTTGCCATTTTAGGCAGGCCTCTGACCGTAGCCTCCCACTGGGTACACGAGGACCCTCGAAGATCAGAATCATTTCGACGCCCAAAGCCTCCGACCTTCCTCCCAACCCCTCATGGACCAAAGGCTATAGCCCACTGCCTCGACTATTTCACACGCTGCGCCACTGGTATTTTTGCCATTTTAGGCAGTGCCTGATCAGAGCCCCCCACTGGGCACGCTGAGACCTCGAAAAGACTGACCCATTTCTGACACCCAGAGCCCACGTAACGCCCCTCCCAACCCTCAAGGGACCAAAGGCTATAGCCACCGCCCTGCTGAATATTTCACGCGCGCTGGTCATTTCCATTTTAGTGGCCTGACCAGTAGCCTCCCACTGGGCACACGAGACCTCGAAAAGACTCAGTACCCAATTTTGACGACTGTGAGCCCCTAAACCCTCCCCCAACCCTCAAGGACCAGCAGTTATAGCCCACCGCATCGGTGACTATTTCACGATCAAGTACTGGCATTTTTTGCCATTTTAGGTGCCTCGATCAGAGCCTCCCATCGGGCACACGAGGACCCTCAAAAGATCAGACCCATTTCCTGACGACTGTGAGCCCCTCAAACCCCTCGCCAACCCCAAAGAGACTAGTTATAGCCCACTGCCTGTGATAATTTCACGCCAAGGCCATTGGCATTTCTTGTCATTTTAGGGCATGTGTCTCGATCAGAGCCTCCCACGGGCACACGAGGACCCTCAAAAAGACCGTACCATTTCTAAAGACCAGAGCCCCAAACCCCTCCTCAACCCCTCATGACCAAAGGCTATAGCCCACTGCCTCATGACTATTTCACGCACAAGGCCATTGGCATTTCTTGCCATTTTAGGGCAGGCCCTGACCAGAGCCTCCCAATGGCACGCGACGACCTCAAACGACTGTACCCATTTCCGACACCCAGAGCCCCCGAACGCCCTCCCAACCCCCATGACTAAAGGCTATAGCCCACTGCCTCATGATTATTTCACGCACAACACATTGGTATTTCTTGCCATTTTAGGACAGTGCCCTGACCAGAGCCTCCCCACTGGGCACACGAGGACCCTCGAAAAGATCAGACCCAATTTTGACGACTCAGAGCCCCTAAACCCTCCCCAACCCCTCTGACCAGGCTATAGCCCACTGCATCGGTGACTATTTCACGATCAAGGCCATTGGCATTTTTGCCATTTTAGGTGCCTCGACTGTAGCCTCCCACCGGGCACACGAGACCCTCAAAAGACTGTACCCATTTCTCGACGAGAGCCCCCAAACCCCTCGCCAACCCCAAAGCAGACTAGTATAGCCCACCGCCTGGTGACTTATTTCACGCGTCACTGGCATTTCTTGTCATTTTAGGGCAGGCCTGATCAGAGCCTCCCACGGGCACACGAGGACCCTAAAAGACTGTACCCATTTCTAAAGACCAGAGCCCCCCAAACCCCTCCTCAACCCCTCATGGACCAAAGGCTATAGCCCACCGCCTCACATGATTATTTCACGCACTACTGGCATTTCTTGCCATTTTAGGGCAGTGCCTGATCAGAGCTCCCATCAAGCACGCTGACGACCTCGAAATGACTGCACCCATTTCCGACACCTGTGAGCTCCAACGCCCCTCCCAACCCCTGTGGACCAAAGCACATAGCCCACCGCCTCGGCTGATTATTTCACGGCCAAGGCCATTGGGTATTTTTGCCATTTTAGGACAGTGCCCTGATCAGAGCCTCCCATCACGCGAGGACCTCAAAAGACTGTACCCATTTCTGACACCTGTGAGCCCCCGAACGCCCCTAAAGTATAGCCCACTGCCCTTTGGTGACTATTTCCCGCCATGCCAATCGAGGATTTCTTGCTATTTTAGGGCAGTGCCTCGACCGTAGCCTCCCACCGGGCACACGAGGACCTCGACACCCACCCACCCACGCACTGTGAGCCTAAACCCCCCAACCCCTCATGGACCAGCACATAGCCCACCGGCCCTTGACTATTTCTCACGCTACTGAGCATTTCCTGCCATTTTAGGTGCCTCTGACCGTAGCCTCCCATCACACGAGGACCCTCGAATGACTCACCCATTCTCACGACACTCAGAGCCCCCGAAACCCCCCAACCTCGCGGACCAAAGGTTATAGCCCACTGCCTCGGTGACTATTATATTTTTTGGTTAACAAAGCATTTCTTGCCATTTGTGACAGGCCTGACTGTAGCCTTCCCATCGGCACGCTGAGGACCCTCGAAACGGACTGTACCATTTCCCATACCCAGAGCCCCGAACGCCCTCCCTCAACCCCCCTGTGGACCACATTATAGCCCACCGCCCTGCAGTGACTATTTCCGGGCGGCCATGTCCACTGAGGATTTCTTTTTGCCATTTTGTGGGCAGGCTCGAACGAGCCTCCCAATCGGCACACGAGACCCGAAGATCACCAGACTCATTTCCCACGACCGTGAGCCCTGGTAAACCCCCACTCCCAACCCCTCATGGACCAAAGGCTATAGCCCAACGGCCTCGTGACTATTTCCCGCTTACGCCTGGGCATTGGCATTTTTGCCATTTAGATGTGCCTCGACTGTGAGCCTCCCACCGGCACCCGAGGACCCTCAAAGATCAGACGATTTCCTGACGCCCAGAGCCCTCGAACGCCCCTCCCTAACCCTCATGTGACCAAAGGCTATAGCCCACCCGGCCTCAGATGATTATTTCCACGCTACTACATTGGTATTTTCTTGTCATTTAGCAGTGCCTGACCTGTAGCCTCCCACCCAAGTACACGAGGACCCTGAAAAGATCAGACTCCATTTCCTGACGCCTGAGCCTCGAACGTCCCCACCCAACCTCAAAGGACCAAAGGCTATTATACCCCACCGGCTCATGCGATTATTTCACGCCATACTACTGGCATTGGTATTTCTTGCCATTTAGGCAGGCCGACCAGAGGGCTCCCACTGGGCACGCTAAGGACCCTCGAAAAGATCAGACCCATTTCTCGACACCAGTAGCTCCTGATCGCCCCTCCCAACCCCGCTGGACCAAAGGCTATAGCCCACTGCCCTGGCGATTATTTCACGCGCCACATTGTCATTTCTTGCTATTCTGAGGCGTGCTTCACCGAGCCTCCCACTGGGCACACGAGGACCCTCAAAAGACTACCCACTCACCACTGTGAGCCCCCTAAACCCCTCCCCAACCCCACGGACTAGTATGTACCCCACCGCCCTTGACTATTTCACGACCACAGCTGGTATTTTTGCCATTTAGGCAGTGTGCCTGACCGTAGCCTCCCCTCGGCAACACGAGGACCTCAAAAGACTGTACCCATTTCGACGACTGAGCCCATTTAAACCCCTCCACAACCCCCGCAGACCAAAGGCTATAGCCCACCGGCCCCTATGACTTATTTCACGCGCCACACTGGCATTTCTTGTCATTTTAGTAGGCAGGCTCTGACCGTAGTAGCCTCCCACGGGCACATGAGGACTCCTCGAAAAGACTGTACCCATTTCCGACGCCTCGCCAACCCTCATGGAACAAAGGCTATAGCCCACCTGCCTCAAGGAAGTTTTTTCACGCACGGCTGCGCCCGCATTGGGTATTTCTTGCCATTTTAGACAGGCCCTAATCAGTAGCTCTCCCACCGGGCACACGCGAGGACCTCGAAAGATCACTCCATTTCTCGACACCTGTAGCCTCCGAACGCCCCTCCCCAACCCCTGCTGAACAAAGGCTATAGCCCACCGCCTTGTGACTATTTCACTCGCACCACTGAGCATTTTCTTGCCATTTGTGGCAGGCTGACCGTAGCTCTCCCATCGGGCACACGAGACCCTCGAAAAGACTTTACCCATTTTCGACACCATAGCCCCTAAACCCCCACCCCAACCCCTCATGACCAAAGTAGCCCACCGGCCCTCAAGGCACTATTTCACGCGCTGCGCCACTGGGCATTTTTTGCCATTTTAGTGCAGGCCTGACCGTAGCCTCCCACTGGGCACACGAGAACCTCGAAAAGACTCAGTACCCATTTCGACGACCCAGAGCCCCCAAACCCCCTCGCCAACCCACTGCTGACCAAAGTTATAGCCCACCGCCTACTGTTATTATTTCACACAAGTCATTGGCATTTTTGCCATTTTAGGGCGTGCCTCGACCAGAGCCTCCCACTGGGCACACGACGACCCTCGAAAAGACTGTACCCATTTCCGAACCACAGAGCCCCCGAAACCCCATCCCCAACCCCGCTGGGACCAGCATATAGCCCACCGCCTACATTATTTCACGCTGCTGACGTCAAGTATTTTTGCCATTTTAGGCAGTGCCTCGACTCAGAGCCTCCCACTGGGCACACACGAGGACCCTCGAAAAGACTGTACTCCATTTCCGACGACCGAGCCTCAAACCCCTCCTCAACCCCTCATGACTTAAAAGGCTATAGCCCACCGCCCCTGAGTATTTTCCACACGCACCTGAGTATTTCTGCCATTTTAGATGTGCCTCCTGATCAGCCTCCCACTGGCACACGAGACCCTCGAAAAGACTGTACACCCATTTCCACGACCAGAGCCCCGAAACCCTCGCCAACACCTCATGGACCAGCTATAGCCCACCTGCCCTCGGTGATTATTTCCAGCACAAGGCCATTGAGCATTTCTTGCCATTTTAGGCAGGCTCGATCAGAGCCTCCCACTCAAGCACACGACGACCCGAAAGACTGTACCCATTTCCGACGACTGAGCCCCTGTGAAACCCTCCCCAACCCCTCATGATCAGCATATAGCCCACCGACCCTATGGACTATTTCACACGCGCCATGGGTATTTTTTGTAATTTTACAGCAGGCCTCTGACCGTAGCCTCCCACTGGGCACACGAGGACCCTCAAAAAGACTGTACCCATTTCGGATGCCCAGAGCCACCGAACGTCCCTCCCCAACCCCCGCGGACCAAAGGCTATAGCCCACCGGCCTCGGCGACTATTTCACGCACACACTGGGTATTTCTTGCCATTTTAGTAGGCCTGACCGTAGCTCTCCACTGGCACGCGAGACTCTCAAAAGACTGTACCCATTTGTGACCCCCAGAGCCCCAACGCCCTCCCAACCCCTCATGACCAGCAAGGCTATAGCCCACCGCCTGGCGATTATTTCACGCGGCCATTGGTCATTTCTTGTCATTTTAGGGCAGGCTTGATCAGAGCCTCCCACGGGCACACGACGACCTCGAAAAGATCAGTACCCATTTCCGACGCCCCGCCAACCCCGCTGGAACAAAGGCTATAGCCCACTGCCCCATGAGTATTTCACGTGACCGCGCCACTGGTATTTCTTGTCATTTTAGGCAGGCCTCCTGACCGTAGCCTCCCACTGCACGCGAGGACCTCAAAAGACTTGTACCCATTTCTGACGCCCAGAGCCTCCGAACGCCCTCCCCAACCCTCATGACTAAAGGCTATAGCCAACCGCCTTGACTATTTCACGCTGCGCCACTGAGCATTTCTTGCCATTTTAGGTGCCTCTGACCTCAGAGGCTCCCACTGGCACACGAGGACCCTCGAAAAGACTTTACCCATTTCCGACGACCATAGCCCCCAAAACCCCCCCCCCACCCCTCATGGACCAGTGCTATAGCCCACCGCCGGTGACTATTTCACGCGCTGCGCCTGGGTATTTTTGCCATTTTAGGCAGGCCTGACCTGTAGCCTCCCACCTGGGCACACGACGACCTCGAACAGAATTTACCCATTTCACCCACCAGAGCCCCCGAAACCCTCCCAACCCCTCATGACTAAAGGTTGTAGCCCACCTGCCTTAAGGATTATTTCACGCTACCACGCTGGTCATTTATTGCCATTTAGCAGCTTCACCGATCAGCATTCCATCAAGGCACACGAGGACCCTCGAAAAGATCAGATCCATTTTCGAGGACCAGAGCCCCTAAACCCCCTCCCCAACCCCCTCTGACCAAAGTCTATAGCCCACCGCCTCATGACTATTTCACGCGCTGGCCATTGGTATTTCTTGCCATTTTAGGTAGGCCCTGATCAGTAGCCTCCCACTGGGCACGCGAGACTCTCAAAGACTGTACCCATTTCGACACCCAGAGCCCCGAACGCCTCCCCAACCCCGCATGACCAAAGGCTATAGCCCACCGCCTTGGCGATTATTTCCACGCGCTACCGCTGGTCATTTCTTGTCATTTTAGGGCAGGCTTGACCGTAGCTCCTGACGGCACACGAGGACCTCGAAAAGACTGTACCCATTTCCGACGCCCGCCAACCCTCAAGGAACAAAGTTATAGCCCGCTGCCTCATGAGTATTTCACGCACTGCGCCGCTGGGTATTTCTTGTCATTTTAGGGCAGGCCTCTGACCGTAGCCTCCCACTGGGCACGCGAGGACCCTCGAAAAGACTGTACCCATTTCTGACGCCCAGAGCCTCCGAACGCCCCTCCCCAACCCCCGCGGACCAAAGGCTATAGCCCACCGGCCTCGGTGACTATTTCCCGCGCTGCGCCGCTGAGCATTTCTTGCCATTTTAGGGCAGGCCTCTGACCGTAGGCTCCCACTGGGCACACGAGGACCCTCGAAAAGACTTTACCCATTTCCGACGACCATAGCCCCCGAAACCCCCTCCCTAACCCTCATGGACCAGCATTATAGCCCACCGCCTTGGTGATTATTTCACGCTACTGAGTCACTGGCATTTTTTATTTAGGGCAGGCCTGATCAGAGCCTCCCATCACACGACGACCTCGAAAAGACTGTACCCATTTCCGACGACTGTGAGTCTCAGAACCCTCCCCAACCCCCGCGGCCCAAAGGCTATAGCCCACCGACCTTGGATTATTTCACGCCAAGGCCATGGGTATTTTTGTAATTTTACAGCAGGCCTCCTGACCAGTAGCCTCCCACCGGGCACACGAGGACCCTCGAAAAGACTGTACCCATTTCGACGCCTGAGCCCCTGAACGCCCTCCCCAACCTCATGACCAGCACATAGCCCACCGCCTTGGCTGATTATTTCACGCGCTGGCGCTGGTATTTCTTGCCATTTTAGGGCAGGCCTGACCGTAGCCTCCCACTGCACGCGAGGACTCTCAAAAGACTGTACCCATTTCCGACACCCAGAGCCCCCAACGCCCCTCCCAACCCTCATGGACCAAAGGCTATAGCCCACCCTTGGCGATTATTTCACGCTGCTGCGTCATTGGTCATTTCTTGTCATTTTAGGGCAGGCTTGATCAGAAGTCTGACGGGCACACGAGGACCTCAAAAGACTGTACCCATTTCACGCCTGACGCCTCGCCAACCCTCATGAACAAAGGCTATAGCCCACCGGCCTCGGCGAGTATTTCACACGCTGCGCCGCTGGGTATTTTTTGTAATTTTACAGCAGGCCTCTGACGGTAGCCTCCCACTGGGCACACGAGACCTCGAAAGATCAGACCCATTTCGACGCCCAGAGCCCCGAACGTCTCTCCCCAACCTCAAGGACCAAAGGCTATAGCCCACTGCCCCATGATTATTTCACGCTACTGGCCATTGGTATTTCTTGCCATTTTAGGGCAGGCCCGGACCAGAGCTCCCACCTGGGCACGCGAGGACTATCAAAAGACTGTACCCATTTCTGACACCCAGAGCCCCAACGCCCTCCCAACCCCCGCATGGGACCAAAGGCTATAGCCCACTGCCTCATGATTATTTCCCGCTGCGCCATGAGCATTTCTTGCCATTTTAGGCAGGCTCTGTCCAGAGCCTCCCACCTGGGCTCACGAGGACGCCGAAAAGACTGTACCCACTTCCGACGACTAGAGCCCCTGAACCCCTCGCCAACCCTCATGGGACCAGCTATAGCCCACCGCCTCGGTGATTATTTCCACAGGCTGGCTGGTCATTTCTTGTCATTTTAGGGCAGGCTTGATCAGAGCTCTCCTGACGGGCACACGACGACCCTCGAAAAGACTGTACCCATTTCCGACGCCCCGCCAACCCCGCTGGAACAAAGGCTATAGCCCACTGCCTCATGAGTATTTCACGACTGCGCCATTGGTATTTCTTGTCATTTTAGCAGTGCCTCTGACCAGAGCCTCCCACCGGGCACGCGAGGACCTCGAAAAGACTGTACCCATTTCTGACGGCCGTGAGCCTCCCGAACGCCTCCCAACCCCTCAAGGACCAAAGGCTA
The DNA here is from genome assembly GCA_030449925.1 of Citropsis articulata. NCBI lineage: Eukaryota > Viridiplantae > Streptophyta > Magnoliopsida > Sapindales > Rutaceae > Citropsis > Citropsis articulata. Next base: position 45,814 of record JASUUH010000039.1, on the reverse strand, counting down.
TAGCCCACTGCCCTATGACTATTTCCGCCAAGGCCTGGCTGAGCATTTCTTGCCATTTTAGGCAGGCCTCTGTCCAGCCTCCCACTGGCTCACGAGGACCCTCGAAAGACTGTACCATTTCTCACGACCAGAGCCCCTCGAACCCTCGCCAACCCTCATGGACCAGTACTATAGCCCACCGCCTTGATTATTTCCAGCTGCGCCGCGCTGAGCATTTGTTGCCATTTTAGGCAAGCCTCTGACCAGTAGCCTCCCACTGGGCACACACGACGACCCTCAACAAGACTGTACCCATTTCCGACGACCAGAGCCCCAGAACCCTCCCAACCTCCTCAAGGGACCAAAGGTTATAGCCGACCGCCTGGCGATTATTTCACGCGCTGCTGGTCATTTCTAGCCATTTTAGGCAGGCTTCGACCAGAGCCTCCCACTGGGCACACGAGGACCTCGAAAAGACTGTACCCATTTCGACGACCAGAGCCCCTAAACCCCCGCCTAACCCCCACTTGACCAGTATTATAGCCCACCGGCCTTGACTATTTCACGACCCGCGTCATTGGCATTTTTTGCCATTTTAGGGCAGGCCTCTGACTGTAGCCTCCGACTGGGCACACGACGACCCTCGAAAAGACTGTACCCATTTCCCGACGCACTGAGCCCCAGAACCCTCCCCAACCCTCATGGGACTGGTTATAGCCCACCGACCTGGTGATTATTTCACGCGGCCAAGGCCACTGGTATTTTTGTACAGCAGGCCTGACAGAGCCTCCTGGCACACGACGACCCTCGAAAAGACTGTACCCATTTCCGCCCACCAGAGCCCCCGACACCCCCCCCCCCCACACCCCCGGGGACCAACGGCTATAGCCCACCAGCCCTGCTGACTATTTCACGACTGCGCACTGGTATTTCTGCCATTTTAGGCAGGCCTGACCAGAGCATCCCACTTGGCACACGAGGACCCTCAAAAAGACTGTACCCATTTCCGACGCACAGAGCCCCAAACCCCCACCCCAACCCCTCATGGGACCAAAGGCTATAGCCCACCGCCTCTGAATATTTCACGCGCTATGCCGCTTGGTCATTTCACATTTTAGGCAGTGCTTCGATCAGTAGCCTCCCACTGGCACACGAGGACCCTCGAAAAGACTCAGACCCAATTTTGACGACCAGAGCCCCTAAACCCCCTCCCCAACCCTCATGGGACCATATAGCCCACCGGCATCGGTGACTATTTCACGATCGCGCTGGGCATTTTTTGCCATTTTAGGCAGTGCCTCGACTGTAGCCTCCCACTGGGCACACGAGACCCTCAAAAGATCAGACCCATTTCACCACTGAGCCCTCAAACCCCTCGCCAACCCCAAGCAGACTAAAGCATAGCCCACCGCCTTGGTGACTATTTCACGCGCTGGCGTCATTGGCATTTCTTGTCATTTTAGGGCAGGCCCTGACCGTAGCCTCCCACTGGGCACACGAGGACCCTCAAAAGACTGCACTCCATTTCGACGACACTGAGCCCCCAAACCCCTCGCCAACCCCAGCAGACCAGCATATAGCCCACCGCCTTGTGGACTATTTCACGCGCTGCGCCGCTGGGTATTTCTTGCCATTTTAGGGCAGGCCCGGACCGTAGGCTCCCACTGGGCACGCAAGGACCCTCGAAAAAGACTGTACCCATTTCTGACACCAGAGCCCCCGATCGCCCCTCCCCAACCCCCGCGGACCAAAGGCTATAGCCCACCGGCCTCGGCGACTATTTCACGCACGCGCTGGTCATTTCACATTTTAGGCATGTGCTTGACCGTAGGCCTCCCACCGGGCACACGAGGACCTCGAAAAGATCAGACCCACCTTGACGACCAGAGCCCCTAAACCCTCCCTCAACCCCTCTGGGACCAGGCTATAGCCCACCTAAGACGGTGGACTATTTCACGTGACTGCGCCATTGGTATTTTTGCCATTTTTAGTGCCTCTGACCGTAGCCTCCCACTGGGCACACGAGACCTGTAAGACTGTAGACCCACTCTCGACGCACTGAGCCTCAACCCCCTCGCTAACCCCAAACAGACTAAAGTGCTATAGCCCACCTGCCTCGTGGATTATTTCACGCTGCACCGCTTGGCATTTCTTGTCATTTTAGGCAGGCCTCTGACCAGAGGCTCTCCCATCGGGCACACGAGACCCTCGAAAAGACTCACTCCATTTCTAAAGACCTGAGCCCCCTGAAACCCCTCCTCAACCCCTCATGGACCAAAGGCTATAGCCCACCGCCCACCATGATTATTTCACGCTAACAAGGTCCATTGGCATTTCTTGCCATTTTAGGGCAGGCTGACCAGAGCCTCCCACTGGCACGGGACGACTCGAAAAGACTGCACCATTTCCGACAACCAGAGTCTCCCCTCGAACGCCCCTCCCAACCCCGGACTAAAGTACAGTAGCCCACCGATGATTATTTCACGCCACAGCTGGTATTTTTGCCATTTTAGGGACAGGCTCGACCAGAGGCCTCCCACTGGGCACGCGAGACCCTCAAAAGACTGTACCCATTTCTCGATACACCCAGAGCCCCGAACTTCTCCCAACCCCCTCATGGACTGGGGCACAGGTGCCCACTGCCTTGTGATTATTTCTCATGCGCCTGCGCTTGAGGATTTCTTGCCATTTTAGGCAGTGCCTGACCTAGAGCCTCCCACTGGGCACACGAGGACCCTCAAAATGACTGTACCCATTTCCGACGACCAGAGCCCCTGAAACCCCCAACTCCTCATGGACTGGGGCACATAGCCCACCGCCTCAGGATTCATTTCCCGCACAAGTGCCACGAGCATTTCGCCATTTCAGGGCAGTGCCTCCTGACCAGTAGCCTCCCATCAAGCACACGAGACCTCGAAAAGACTTTTACCCATTTAAGACGCACTCAGAGCCTCTCAAACCCTCCCTAACCCCTCATGGACCAAAGTTTTATAGCCCACCTACTGGTGATTATTTCACGCTGGCGCTGGGATTTTCTTTTGTTATTTAGGGTGTCCTGATCAGCTCCTCCCACTGGCACACGAGGGACCCTTTGAAAGACTGCACTCCATTTCACGCCTCCCCAACCTCATGGACCAGCACATAGCCCACTGCCTGGCGCGACTATTTCACGCCTGCCACCACTGGTATTTCTGCCATATTTAGGCAGGCTCCCGACTGTAGCTCTCCCACTGGCACGCGAGACCTCGAAAAGACTGTACCCATTTCGACACCCAGAGTCTCCGAACGCCCTCCCAACCCCCATGCGGGTCCAGTGCTGTAGCCCACTGCCCCATGATTATTTCACGCTGGCGCCAGCTATTGGTCATTTATTGCCATTTCAAGGTGCTCACCGTAGCCTCCCACCGGGCAGACGAGGACCTCAAACAGATCGCACTCATTTCCGCCGACTGTAGCCCCGAAACCCTCCCCAACCCTCATGGACCAAAGGCTATAGCCCACCGCCCTATGGACTATTTCACGCGCCACTGGGCATTTTTGCCATTTTAGGCAGGCCTCTCGATCAGTGAGCCTCCCACCGGGCACACGACGACCTCGAACAGAATTTACCCATTCATGACCAGTAGCCTCTCGAAACCCTCTCCCCAACCCTCAAGGACCAGTGGTCAGAGCCCACCTGCCTCATGGATTATTTCACGCGCTGGCCATTGGTCATTTATTGCCATTTTGGGCAGGCTTGACCAGAGTATTCCATCAGCACACGAGGACCCCGAAAAGATCAGATCCATTTTCGAGGACCGTGAGCCCCCTAAACCTCCTCCCCAACCTCATGGACCAGTATAGCCCACCGGCCCTGTGACTATTACACACGCACACTGGTATTTCTTGCACATTTTAGGGCGGTGCCTGACCGTAGCCTCCCACCGGGCACACGAGGACCTCGAACAGACTGCACTCCATTTCCGCCGACTGTGAGCCCCCCGAACCCCTCCCCAACCCTCATGGGACAGCATTATAGCCCACCGCCCTTGGTGACTATTTCCACGCACACACTTGGCATTTTTTTCCATTTTAGGCAGGCCTGATCAGTAGCTCTCCCACCCGGCACACGACGACCCTCGAACAGAATTTACCCATTTCCGACCACCGTAACCCCGAACCCTCCCCAACCAACCCTCAAGGACCAAAGGTCAGAGCCCACTGCCTTGCTGATATTTCACGCGCTGGTCATTGGTCATTTATTGCTATTTGTGCAGGTTTGACCAGAGATTCCACTGGGCACACGAGACCTCTCAAAAGACTGTACCCATATCCGACGCCCCTCCCAACCCCTCAAGGACTGGGGTTATAGCCCACCGCCTGTGACTATTTTCACGCGCTGGCCACGCACAAGCATTTTTTTGCCATTTTAGGGCAGGCCTGACCGTCAGAGCCTCCCACCGGGCACACGACCCTCGAACAGAATTTACCCATTTCCGGCATGACCGTAGAGCCCCGAAACCCCTCCCCAACCCCTCAAGGACTAAAGGTCAGAGCCCACCGCCTCGGCTGACTATTTCACGCGCTGCGCTACTGCTGGTCATTTATTGCCATTTGTGGCAGGCTTGACCATAGCATTCCACTGGCACACGAGGACCCTCGAAAAGATCCAGATCCATTTTCGAGACCAGAGCCCCTAAACCTCCTCCCCAACCCCGCTGGGACCAGCATACAGCCCACCGCCCTTTGACTATTACACACGCAGGCCACTGGTATTTCTTGCCATTATTTTAGGGCAGGCTTCTGACCGTAGAGCCTCCCACTGGGCACACACGAGGACCTCGAACAGACTGTACCCATTTCACGACTGCAGCCCCCAAACCCCTCCCCAACCCCTCATGACCAGGCTATAGCCCACCGCCCTTGACTATTTCACGCGCGCTACTGGCCACTGGCATTTTTGCCATTTTAGGGCAGGCCTCTGACCGTAGCCTCCCACTGGGCACACGACGACCCTCGAACAGAATTTACCCATTTCCGATGACCAGAGGCCCCCCAAACCCCTCCCAACCCCTCAAGGGACTGTGTATCAGAGCCCACCGGCCCAAGGATTATTTCACGCACTACCGTCATTGGTCATTTATTGCCATTTTAGGGCAGGCCTGACCGTAGCATTCCATCACACACGAGGACCCTCGAAAAGATCAGATCCATTTTCGAGGACCGTGAGCCCCTAAACCTCCTCCCCAACCCCCATGACCAGCATATAGCCCACCGCCCTTGGTGAGTATTACACACGCAGCGCATTGGTATTTTCTTGGTTATTTTAGGCAAAGTTGATCAGTAGGCCTCCCATCGGGCACACGAGACCCTCGAACAGACTGTACCCATTTCCGCCGACTGAGCCCCTGAAACCCTCCCCAACCCCTCAAGGACTAAAGTTATTATAGCCCACTGCCCTATGACTATTTCACGAGCTGCGACGCTGGGCATTTTTTGCCATTTTAGGGCAGGCCTCTGACCGTAGCCTCCCACTGGGCACACGACGACCCTCGAACAGACTTTACCCATTTCCTGACGCACTGAGCCCCTAAACCCCTCCCAACCCTCATGACCAAAGGTCAGCCCACCTGCCCCATGATTATTTCCACGCTACCAAGGCTGGTCATTTATTGCCATTTTAGGGCAGGCTTCTGACCGTAGCATTCCACTGGGCACACGAGGACCCTCGAAAAGACTGTACCCATATCCGACGCCCCTACCCAACCCTCATGACCAGGCTTATAGCCCACTGCCTTTGGTGACTATTTCACGCGTCACTGGCATTTTTGCCATTTTAGGCAGCCTCCTGACCGTAGCCTCCCACCGGGCACACGACACCCACGAACAGAATTTACCCATTTCCATGGCGACCAGAGCCCCCAAACCCCTCCTCCCAACCCCCTCAAGGACCAAAGGTCAGAGCCCACTGCCCGGCTGATTATTTCACGCCACGCGTCACTGGTCATTTATTGCCATTTTAGTGTGCTTCTGACCAGTAGCATTCCATCAAGACACGAGGACCCTCGAAAAGATCAGATCCATTTTCGAGGACCAGAGCCCCTAAACCTCCTCCCCAACCCCTCATGGGACCAAAGGCATAGCCCACCGGCCCTGGTGATTATTCGACGCGCCAAGGCCACTGGCATTTTTGCCATTTTAGGCAGGTGCCTCACCGTAACCTCCCACCGCGCACACGACGACCCTCGAACAGAATTTCCCGACCCACTGACTGAGCCCCCAAACCCCTCCCCAACCCCGCTGACCAAAGGTCAGAGCCCACCGCCCCATGATTATTTCACGCGCTACTACTGGTCATTTATTGCCATTTTAGGCAGGCTTGACCGTAGTATTCCATCTGCACACGAGACCCTCGAAAAGATCAGATCCATTTTCGAGGACCAGAGCCCCCTAAACCTCCTCCCCAAACCCCCAAGGACCAGCATATAGCCCACTGCCTTGTGACTATTTCACGCTAAGGCCACAGTATTTTTGCCATTTTAGGGCAGGCCTCTGATCAGAATCCTCCCACCGGGCACACGAGGACCTCAAAAGACTGCACCTATATCCGACGCCTCCCCAACCTCATGGGACCAAAGTTATAGCCCACCGCCTTGGTGACTATTTCACGCGCAAGGCCACACTGGTATTTTTGTAATTTTTCTACAGGCCCTGATCAGAGCCTCCCATCGGGCACGCAAGGTCCCTCGAAAAGACTATACCCATTTCTCGACACCTGTGAGCCCCCAACGCCCCTCCCCAACCCTCATGGACCAAAGCCTATAGCCCACTGCCTCATGCTGATTTTTTCACGCGCTGCGCCGCTGGGAATTTCTTGCCATTTTAGGGCAGGCCCGGACCGTAGCCTCCCACTGGGCACGCGAGGACCCTCAAAAAGACTGTACCCATTTCTGACACCCAGAGCCCCCGAACGCCCCTACCCAACCCCCGCGGACCAAAGGCTGTAGCCCACCGGCCTCGGCGACTATTTCACGCCAAGGCCACTAGCCATTTCTTATGATTTTAGGCAGGCTTGACCGTCAGCCTCCCACCGGGCACACGAGCACCCACGAAAACTGTACCCATTTTCACCACTGAGCCCCTAAACCCCTCCCCAACCCTCTGACCAAAGCTATAGCCCACCGCCTCGGCGATTATTTCACGCACAAGGCCATTGGAATTTTCTTGCTATTTTAGCAGGCCTCTGACTGTAGCCTCCCATCGGGTACGCGAGGACCTCGAAAAGATCTGTACATTTCGACACCTGTAGAGCCCCTCAACGCCTCCCAACCCTCATGACTAAAGGCTAGTAGCCCACCAGCCTCTGGCGATTATTTCACGCCACAAGGCTGCTAGGCCATTTCTTGCCATATTTAGGGCAGGCCTTCAATCAGAGCCTCCCATCAAGCACACGTAGCACCCACGTAAAAAAGACTGTACCCATTTTGACACGCACTGTAGCCCCTAACCCTCCCCAACCCCTCAAGGGACCAGCACATAGCCCACTGCCTCTGCGGATTATTTCACGCCAAGGCCATTGGCATTTCTTATTTTAGGGCAGGCTCTGACCAGTAGCCTCCCACTCACACGACGATCCCCTCAAAAGATCACCCATTTCCGGCGACCATAGCACTAAACCCCTCCCCAACCCCCAACTAGCATATAGCCCACCGCCCGGTGACTATTTTTCACAACAAGGCCATTGGCATTTCTTTATTTTAGCGTGCCTCCGGGCCGTAGCCTCCTAATCGGTGGCCACGAGGACCCCTCGAACAGACTGTACCCATTTCGACACCTGCAGAGCCCTCAAACCTCCTCCCAACCCCTCTGGACCAAAGTAGCTATAGCCCACCTGCCTCAGCGATTATTTCACGCATGCTGACATTTCTTTTGCCATTTTTAGGGCAGTGCCTCGATCAGAGCCTCCCACCTGGGCACACGACGACCTCGAACAGAATTTACCCATTTCCACGCCACTGTGAGCCCCCTTAAACCCCCTCCCAACCTCCGCTGACCAAAGTCAGAGCCCACCGCCCGGCGATTATTTCACGCTGCACCGCTTGGTCATTTATTGCTATTTTGGGCAGGCTTCTGACCGTAGCCTCCCATCACGACGAGGACCTCGAAAAGACTGTACTCCATTTCGCCGACCTGTGAGCCCCCCAACCCTCCTCCAACCCCTCATGACCAGTATTATAGCCCAATCACCGGCTGACTATTTCACGCACAAGGCCGGCTAGCATTTTTGCATTTTAGGCATGTGCCTTGACCAGTAGCCTCCCACCTCGGGCACACGACGACCCTCGAACAGAATGTACCCATTTCGACCACTGAGCCCCTAAACCCTCCCCCAACCCCTCAATTGGACCAAAGTATAGCCCACTGCCCTCATGATTATTTCACGCTGGCCATTAGCCATTTTTTGCCATTTTAGGGCAGGCCTGACCAGAGCTCTCCCATCAAGTACATGAGAACCTCGAAAAGACTGTACTCCATTTTCGAGTTCCAGAGCCCCCAAACCCCTCCCCAACCCTCATGACCAAAGGCTATAGCCCACCGCCCTATGACTATTTCACGCGGCATCATTGGCATATTTTTGCCATTTTAGGGCATTGTGCCTTGACCAGTAGCCTCCCACCGGGTACACGAGATCCTCGAAAAGACTGCACTCCATTTCCATGACCGTGAGCACCTGAACCCCTCCCAACCCTCATGAACCAAAGGCACATAGCCCACCGCCCTTGGTGACTATTTCACGCGCCAAGCGCCAGGGTATTTCTTGCCATTTTAGTGCAGTGCCTCTGATCAGAGCCTCCCACTGGGCACACGAGGACCCTCGAAAAGATCAGACCCATTTCCCTACCGTAGCCCCCAAACCCTCCCAACCCTCATGACTGGGGCTATAGCCCACCGGCCCTTGGTGATTATTTCGCTGCGCCATTGAGTATTTCTTTGCCATTTTAGGGCATGTGCCTCCTGACTCAGAGCCTCCCACTGGGAACACGAGGACCCTCGAAAAGACTGTACCCATTTCCGATGACCAGAGCACCCGAAACCCCCTCCCCAACCCCTCTGGACCAGCATAGGCTATAGCCCACCTGCCTTGGTGAGACTATTTCAAGGCCAAGCGCTTGGCATTTCTTGCCATTTTAGGGCAGGCCTGACCGTAGCCTCCCACTGTGTACACGAGGACCCTCGAAAAGACTGTACCCATTTCCAAGGCCCAGAGCACCTGAACCCCTCCTCAACCCCTCAAGGACCAAAGCACATAGCCCACTGCCTTGACTATTTCACGCCAAGGCCACTGGTATTTCTTGTTATTTTGTGTGCCTCCCTGACCAGAGCCTCCCATCGGGCACACGAGACCCTCAAAAGATCAGACCCATTTCCACACTGTGAGCCCTCAAACCCCTCCCAACCCCTCAAGGACTGGGGCTTATAGCCCACCTGCCTGTGATTATTTCTCACGCCTGCGCCACTGAGCATTTTCATTATTGTAGGCAGGCTCTGACTGTAGCCTCCCACGGCACACGAGGACCCTCAAAAGACTGCACCTCTCCGACGCCCCTCACCAACCCCTCATGACCAAAGGCTATAGCCCACCGCTACAGCTAGTATTTCACGCGCATGTCACTGGTCATTTCTTGCCATTTTGTGACAGGCCTGACCTCAGAGCCTATTCCCACTGCACACGAGGACCCTCAAAGATCAGACTCCATTTCGACACCCAGAGCCCCTCGAAACCCCTTTTTCCCAACCCCTCATGGACCAGGCTATTGCCCACCGCTCATGATTATTTCACGCTACTGCCAGCATTTATTGCCATTTTAGGGCAGGCTCTGACTGTGAGTATTCCTCCCATCGGGTACACGAGGACCTCAAAAGATCAGATCCATTTCCGACGCCCCCCTAAACCTACTCCAACCTCAAGGGACCAGTATAGGCCCACTGCCTCGGTGGATATTTCACGCTGCCTGGCATTTTTTGCCATTTTAGTGGCAGGCTGATCAGAATCCTCCCACTGGGCACACGAGGGACCTCAAAAGATCATCGACTCCATATCCGACGCCCCCTCCCCAACCCCTCAAGGACCAAAGCTATAGCCAACCTGCCATGATTATTTCACGGCCACTGGCTGGGAATTTTTTGCCATTATTAGTATGTGCTTCTGATCAGAGCCTCCCACCGGGCACGCGAGACCCTCAACAGACTGTACCCATTTCACACCCAGAGCCCCTAACGCCCCTACCCCAACCCCTCATGACCAGGCTGTAGCCCACCGCCTTGCTGATTATTTCACGCTCCACCATGGTCATTTTTTTGCCATTTTAGGACAGCTTCGACCAGCCTCCCACCGGGCACACGAGGACCCCTGAACAGACTGTACCCATTTTCACGACCGTGAGCCCCAAACCCCTCCCCAACCCTCCGCTGGACCAAAGGCTATAGCCCACCGCCCTGGCGATTCATTTTCACGCTACAACATGGTCATTTATTGCCATTTTTGGACAAGTGCTTCAATCAGAGCCTCCCACTGGCACGCTGAGGACCTCAAAAGACTGACCCATTTTCGAGGACCCAGAGCCCCTAAACGCTCCTCCCCAACCTCATGGGACCAGTTACAGCCCACTGCCTCGGCGACTATGTCACGATCACCACATTGGTATTTCTTGCAATTTTGTGATGTGCCTTGACCGTAGCCTCCCACCTGGGTACGCTGAGGACCCTCGAAAAGACTGCACCCATTTCTACACCCGTGAGCCCCCGAATCGCCCTCCCAACCCCCGCTGACCAAAGGCTATAGCCCACCGCCTCGTGATATTTCACGCGCATACCGCTGGGTCATTTCTTGCCATTTTGGGACATGTGCTTCTTGCCCAGAGCCTCCCACTGGGCACGCGAGACCCACGAAAAGACGGTACCCATTTTCGACACCCAGATCCCCTGAGCCCCCCTCCCCAACCCCTCAAGGACCAAAGGCTATTATAGCCCACCGCCTTGGCTGATTATTTCACGCTACCAAGGCCGCTAGCCATTTTTATTTTAGGGCAGGCTTCTGACCGTAGCCTCCCACTGGGCACACGAGCACCCACGAAAAAACTGTACCCATTTTCGACGACCAGAGCCCCCTAAACCCCCTCCCCAACCCCCGCGGACCAAAGGCTATAGCCCACCGGCCTCGGTGACTATTTCACGCGCTGCGCCGCTGGGCATTTTTTGCCATTTTAGGGCAGGCCTCTGACTCAGAGCCTCCCACCGGCACACGAGGACCCTCGAAAAGACTGCAGATCCAGCATTTCATGACCAGAGCACTGAAACCCTCCCAACCCCAAGCTGAACTAGCATATATAGCCCACTGCCCTTGACTGCGGGTATTTCTTGCCATTTTAGGGCAGGCATCTGACCGTAGCCTCCCACTGGGTACACGTGACCCTCAAAAGACTGTACATTTCGACACCCAGAGCCCCAACGCCCCTCCCAACCCCCAAGGACCAAAGGCTATAGCCCACCGCCTCAGCCGAATTATTTCCACACGCTACCGCTTGTACATTTCTTGCCATTTTACTGCAAGGTTCTGACAGAGCCTCCCATCACACACGAGGGCCTCGAAAAGATCACCCATTTTCGACGCCTGTGAGAGCCCCTAAACACCTTTCCCAACCCCTCAGACTAAAGGCTATAGCCCAATCGCCCTCGGCGATTATTTGACGTTACAGCCACATTGGCTAATATTTATTGCCATTTTAGGGCAGTCCTCTGACCGTAGCCTCCCACTGGGCACACGAGGACCCTCGAAAAGACTGTACCCATTTCTGACACCCAGAGCCCTCGAACGCCCCTTCCCAACCCCCGCGGACCAAAGGCTATTGCCCACCGGCCTCGGCGACTATTTCACGCGCTGCGCCGCTGGTCATTTCTTTCCATTTTAGGGCAGGCTTCTGACCGTAGCCTCCCACTGGGCACACGAGGACCCTCCAAAGACTGTACCCACTTTCACGACCAGAGCCCCTAAACCCCCCAACCCCCATGGGACCAAAGGCTAAAGCCCACCGCCTCGGTGATTATTTCTGACGCCGCGCCATTGGGCATTTTTGCCATTTTAGGGCAGGCCTGACCGTAGCTCTCCCATCGGGCACACACGAGGACCTCAAAAGACTGTACCCATTTCTAACGCACTGTGAGCCCCAAACCCCTCGCCAACCCCGCAGCATCAAGGCAGCCCACCGGCCCTGTGATTATTTCCACGGCTGCGCTGGCTGGCATTTCTTTTGTCATTTTAGGGCAGGCTCTGACCGTAGCTCTCCCACGGGTACACGAGGACCCTCAAAAGACTCAGACCATTCCGACGCCTCACCAACCCTCATGACCAGCTATAGCCCACCGGCCTCGGGCGAGTATTTCACGCTGCGCTGCTGGTATTTCTTGCCATTTTGTGACAGTGCCCTGATCAGTAGCTCCCATCACGCTGAGGACCTCTAAAAGACTCAGACCCATTTCTACACCCGTGAGCCCCTGGAATGCCTCCCCAACCCCTCATGGGACCAGGCACATAGCCCACCGGCCTCATGACTATTTCCCGCTTGCTACCACTGAGCATTTCTTGCCATTTTAGTATGTGCCTCGATCAGAGCCTCCCATCGGCACACGAGGACCCTCGAAGGCTGTACCCATTTCCCGACCACCAGAGCTCCCTAAACCCCTTCTCCAACCCTCATGACCAAAGCATATAGCCCACCGGCCCGGTGAATATTACACGCGCTTGCAATCATTGGCATTTCTTGCCATTTTAGAGCAGTGCCTCCTGATCAGCCTCCACGGGCACACGAGGACCCTCGAAAGACTGTACCCATTTCGCCCTCCCCAACCCCGTGGACCAGCTATAGCCCACTGCCTCATGATTATTTCACGTATGGCAAGGCATGGGTATTTCTTGCCATTGTAGGCATGCCTATGACTGTAGCCTCCAATAGGCACACGAGGACCTTCAAAAGACTGTGCCCATTTCCGACACCTGTGAGCCCCGAACGCCTCTCCCAACCCTCATGGACTAAAGGCTATAGCCCACCGCCTCGGCGATTATTTCACGCGGCCATACTGGCATTTTTTTGCCATTGTAGGCAGGCTCCTGACCAGTAGCCTCCCAATGGGCACACGAGACCTTCAAAAGATCAGACCCATTTCCCGACACCCAGAGTCTCCGAACGGCCCTCCCAACCTGCTGACCAGCTAGTTAGCCCACCGCCTCGTGACTATTTCCACGCGCGCCACTGGCATGTCTTGCCATTTTAGCAGGTTTGTGATCAGAGCCTCCCACTGGGCACACGAGGACCCTCGAAAAGACTTTACCCATTAACCACGCCCAGAGCCCCCGAACCCCCTCCCAACCCCTGTGAGCAAAGACTATAGCCCACCGCCCCATGACTATTTCACGGCCATGGCGCTTGGGCATTTTGCCATTTTAGCGTGCTCGATCAGAGGTTCTCCCACTGGCACTGAGACCTCGAAAAGACTGTACCCATTTTCGAGTTCCAGAGCCCCCTAAACCTCCTCCCCAACCCCCGCGGACCAAAGGCTATTATAGCCCACCGCCCTTGCGACTATTTCACGACTGCGCTGGCTGGGTATTTCTTGCAATTTTAGGACAGGCCTTGACCAGAGCCTCCCATCGGGCACGCGAGGACCCTCGAAAAGACTGTGACCCATTTCTGACACCTGTGAGCCCCGAACGCCCCCAACCCTCATGGGACCAAAGGCTATAGCCCACTGCCCGGGCGATTATTTCACGCTGCGCTTGCTAGCCATTTCTATGATTTTAGTGCAGGCTTCTGACCTGTAGCTCCCACGGGCACACGAGCACCCATTTAAAAAACTGTACCCATTTTCACCACTGTGAGCCCCTAAACCCCTCCCAACAGAAGGCTATAGCCCACCGCCTCGGTGACTATTTCACGCGCTGCGCTACTGGGCATTTTTTGCCATTTTAGGGCAGGCCTCTGACCGAGCCTCCCATCACTGGTACACGAGGATCCTCGAAAGATCAGACCCATTTCCATGACCGTAGCACCTGAAACCCTCCCAACCCCTCACGAACTAAAGGCATAGCCCACTGCCCTTGATTATTTCCGCACATGCCTGGGTATTTCTTGCCATTTTAGGGCAGGCTCTGACCGTAGCCTCCCACTGGGCACACGAGGACCCTCGAAAAGACTGTACCCAATTGCGACGACTGTGAGCCCCCAAACCCTCCCAACCCTCATGCGACTGGGGCTATAGCCCACCGGCCTCGGTGACTATTTCCCGCGCTGCGCCGCTGAGCATTTCTTGCCATTTTAGGGCAGGCCTCTGACCGTAGCCTCCCACGGGGTACACGAGGACCCTCGAAAAGACTGTACCCATTTCCGACGCCCCTCACCAACCCCCGCGGACCAAAGGCTATAGCCCACCGGCCTCGGCGAGTATTTCACGCGCTGCGCCGCTGGGTATTTCTTGCCATTTTAGGACAGGCCCCGACCAGAGCCTCCCATCGGGCACGCGAGGACCTCTAAAAGACTGTACCCATTTCGACACCCAGAGCCCCGAATGCCCTCCCCAACCCCTCATGGACCAAAGGCATATAGCCCACCGGCCTTGGCGACTATTTCAAGCGCCCGCTGAGCATTTCTTGCTATTTTAGGGCAGGCTCACCGTAGCCTCCCACTGGGCACACGAGGACCCCTCAAAAGACTGTACTCCATTTCTAACCCACTGAGCCCCCAAACCCCTCGCCAACCCCTCACTGTACAGGCTATAGCCCACCGCCTTGACTATTTCCCACGCGCTGCGCCATTGGCATTTCTTGTCATTTTAGGCACGCCTCTGACCGTAGCCTCCCACGGGGTACACGAGGACCCTCGAAAAGACTGTACCCATTTCCGACGCCTCACCAACCCCCATGGGACCAGCACATATAGCCCACCGCCTCTGAGTATTTCACGCTGCCACTGCTGGTATTTCTTGCCATTTTAGGACATTGTGCCCCTGACCAGAGCCTCCCATCTGGCACACGAGACCCTCGAAAAGACTGTACCCATTTCGACACCCAGAGTCTCGAACGCCTCTTCCCAACCCTCATGGACCAAAGTTATTGCCCACCGCCTCGGCGATTATTTCACGCAAAGGCCATTGGTCATTTATTGCCATTTTAGTGTGGCTTGACTGTAGTATTCCATCACAAAGACACGAGGACCCTCGAAAAGACATGTGATCCATTTCACCACCGTGAGCCCCTAAACCTACTCCCAACCCCTCATGGACTAAAGAGTTATAGCCCACCGCCTGGTGACTATTTCACGCCAGCCATAAGCATTTTTGCCATTTTAGGGCAGGCCTCTGACCAGAATCCTCCCACTGGGCACACGAGGACCCTCAAAAGATCAGACCCATATCCGACGCCTCCCAACCCTCAAGGGACTAAATGCTATAGCCAACTGCCTCGTGACTATTTCCACGCGCTGCGCTGGGAATTTCTTGCCATTTTAGGGCAGGTCTGACCAGAGCCTCCCATCGGGCACGCGAGGACCCTCAAAAGACTGTACCCATTTCTGACACCCAGAGCCCCGAACGCCTACCCAACCTCATGACCAAAGGTCAGAGCCCACCTGCCCTTGCTGACTTATTTCACGCCACCGCAATCACTGGTCATTTTTACCATTTTAGGACAGGCCTCCGTCAGAGCCTCCCACCGGGCACACGATTTACCCTCGAACAGACTGCACCCATTTCCGACCACCGTGAGCCCCAAACCCCTCCCAACCGCCGCGGACCAAAGGCTGTAGCCCACCGCCTCGGCGATTATTTCACTGCCATGCTGGTCATTTATTGCCATTTTTTGGGCAGGCTTCGACAGAGCTCCCATCATCAAGCACATGAGGACCTCGAAAAGATCTGACTCCATTTTCGAGGACCAGAGCCCCTAAACCTCCTCCCCAACCCCTCAAGGGACTAAAGTATAGCCCACCGCCTCAAGCGACTATGTCACGCATCATGCGCCATTGCTGGTATTTCTTGCACTTTAGGACAGTGCCTTGACCAGCTCTCCCACTGGGTACGCGAGACCTCGAAAAGACTCATTTCGACACCCAGAGCCCCGAACGCCTCCCAACCCTCATGACCAGTATAGCCCACCGCCTCGGTGAGTATTTCACGCTGCGCTGCTGGGTATTTCTGCCATTTTAGACAGTTCTGCCTCAGTAGCCTCCCACTGGGCACGCGAGGACCCTCGAAAAGACGGTACCCATTTCTGACACCCAGAGCCCCCGAACGCCCCTCCCAACCCCCGCGGACCAAAGGCTATAGCCCACCGGCCTCGGCGACTATTTCACGCGCTGCGCTGCTAGCCATTTCTTGCGATTTTAGGGCAGGCTTGACAATCGAGCCTCCCACCTGGCACACGAGCACCCACGAAAAATCAGACCCATTTTCACGACTGTGAGCCCCCTAAACCCCTCCCCCAACCCCTCATGACCAGCATAGCCCACCGGCCTCAGATTATTTCACGCTGCGCCACTGGCATTTTTTGCCATTTTAGGCAGTGCCTCCTGATCAGAGCCTCCCACTGGGCACACACGAGGACCCTCAAAAGACTGTACTCCATTTCGATGACCAGAGCACCTGAAACCCCTCCCAACCCCGCGAACCAGTTATTATAGCCCACCGGCCTCGGTGACTATTTCCCGCGCTGCGCCGCTGGGTATTTCTTGCCATTTTAGGCAGGCCTCTGACCGTAGCCTCCCACTGGGTACACGAGGACCCTCGAAAAGACTGTACACATTTCGGACACCCAGAGCCCCCGAACGCCCCTCCCCAACCCCCGCGGACCAAAGGCTATAGCCCACCGGCCTCAGCGACTATTTCACGCGCTGCGCCGCTGTACATTTCTTGCCATTTTACGGCAAGGTTCTGACCGTAGCCTCCCACTGGGCACACGAGGGCCCTCGAAAAGACTGTACCCATTTTCGACGCCCAGAGCCCCCGAAACACCTTCCCCAACCCCCGCAGACCAAAGGCTATAGCCCACCGGCCTCGGCGACTATTTGACGCGCTGCGCCGCTGGCCATTTTTTGCCATTTTAGGGCAGTCCTCTGACCGTAGCCTCCCACTGGGCACACGAGGACCCTCGAAAAGACTGTACCCATTTCTGACACCCAGAGCCCTCGAACGCCCCTTCCCAACCCCCGCGGACCAAAGGCTATTGCCCACCGGCCTAAGGATTATTTCCACGCGCTAGCCGTCTGGTCATTTCTTTCCATTTTAGGCAGGCTTCTGATCAGAGCCTCCCATCTGCACACGAGGACCCTCGTCAAGACTGTACCCAATTTCGACCACTCAGAGCCCCTAAACCCCCCAACCCCTCATGACCAGCTAAAGCCCACCTTCCTAGGTGACTATTTCACGCGCTGCCATGGGCATTTTTTTTATTTTAGTGCAGGACTCTGACCGTAGTCTCCCACTGGGCACACGAGGACCCTTCAAAAGACTGTACCCATTTCTAACCC
This sequence comes from Citropsis articulata, assembly GCA_030449925.1. Taxonomy (NCBI): domain Eukaryota; kingdom Viridiplantae; phylum Streptophyta; class Magnoliopsida; order Sapindales; family Rutaceae; genus Citropsis; species Citropsis articulata. The sequence goes on along the minus strand of JASUUH010000039.1, from coordinate 28,283 downwards.
ACAGAGCCCCCGAACCCCCCTCCCCAACACCCGCACACCAAAGGCTATAGCCCACCGGCCTCGTGACTATTTCCACGCTGCCACTGGGCATTTCTTGTCATTTTAGGCAGGCCTCTGATCAGAGCCTCCCACGGGTACACGAGACCCTCGAAAAGACTGTACCGATTTCCTACGCCCTCACCAACCCCCGCGGACCAAAGGCTATAGCCCACCGGCCTCGGAGAGTATTTCACGAGATGCGCAGATGTGTATTTATTTCCAATTTTGGACTGGCCCTGACCGTAGCCTCCCACTGGGCACACGAGGACCCTCGAAAAGACTGTACCCATTTCTGACACCCAGAGTCTCCTGAATGCCCTCTCCCAACCCCGCATGACCAAAGCATATAGCCCACTGCCCTTGGTGACTATTTCCTGCGGCTGCGCTACTGAAAGCATTTCTTGCCATTTTAGGCAGGCCTCGACTGAGCCTCCCACTGGCACACGAGGACCTCGAAAAGGCTGTACCCATTTCCGACGACCAGAGCCCCCTAAACCCCCTCTCCAACCCTCATGGACCAGCATTATAGCCCACCGGCCCTGTGAATATTACACGCTTGTCACTGGGCATTTCTTGCCATTTTAGAGCAGGCCTCTGACCGAAGCCTCCAACTCGGCACACGAGGACCCACGAAAAGACTGAACCCATTTCCGACTCCCCTCCCCAACCCCTGGGACCAGTTATAGCCCACCGCCTCATGACTATTTCACGCGCTGCGGCGCTGGGCATTTCTTGCCATTGTAGGGCATGCCTATGACCGTAGCCTCCCAATAGGCACACGAGGACCTTCGAAAAGACTGTGCCCATTTCCGACACCCAGAGCCCCCGAACGCCCCTCCCCAACCCCCGCGGACCAAAGGCTATAGCCCACCGCCTGGCATGATTATTTCACTGCATGCGCGCTGGGCATTTCTTTACATTGTAGGGCAGGCTCTGATCAGAGCCTCCTAATGGGCACACGAGGACCTTCAAAAGACTGTACCCATTTCACACCCAGAGCTCCCGAACGGCCCTCCCCAACCCACAAGGACCAGGCTATAGCCCACCGCCTCGGTGACTATTTCACGCGCTGCGCCGCTGGGCATGTCTTGCCATTTTAGGGCAGGTTTGTGACCGTAGCCTCCCACTGGGCACACGAGGACCCTCGAAAAGACTGTACCCATTTCCGACGCCCAGAGCCCCCGAACCCCCCTCCCCAACCCCCGTGGAGCAAAGACTATAGCCCACCGGCCCATGATTATTTCACGCACAAGGCGCTGGGCATTTTTGCCATTTTAGGCAGGCTTCTGACCGTAGCCTCCACTGGGCACTCGAGGACCTCGAAAGACTGTACCCATTTCCCACGACCAGAGCCCTCAAACACCTTCCCCAACCCTCATGGACCAAAGGCTATAGCCCACCGACCCCTACGATTATTCGACGCTACCAGGCCGCTTTGGCATTTCTTGCCATTTTAGGGCAGGCTTCTGACCGTAGCCTCCCACTGGGCACACGAGGACCCTCGAAAAGACTGTACCCATTTCTGACAACCAGAGCCCCCAAAACCCCCTTGCCAACCCCCGCGGACCAAAGGTTATAGCCCACCGGCCTCGGTGACTATTTCACGCGCTGCGCCGCTGGGCATGTCTTGCCATTTTAGGGCAGGCTTCTGACCGTAGTCTCCAACTAGGCACACGAGGACCCTCAAAAAGACTGTACCCATTTCCGACGACCAGAGCCCCCGAAACCCCCTCCCCAACCCCCGCGGACCAAAGGCTATAGTCCACCGGCCTCAGTGACTATTTCCCGCACTGCGCCGCTGGGTATTTCTTGCCATTTTAGGGCAGGCCTCTGACCGTAGCCTCCCACTGGGCACACGAGGACCCTCAAGAAGACTGTACCCATTTCCGACGACCAGAGCCCCCGAAACACCTTCCCCAAACCTCATGGACCAGTTTAGCCCACCGCCTCGCGATTATTTGACGCGATGTCAGCTGGCATGTCTTGCCATTTTAGGGCAGGCTTGTGACTGTGGCCTTCCATCACACGAGGACCCTCGTAAAGACTGTACCCATTTCCGACGACTGAGCCCCAAACCCCTCCCAACCCCTGCCGACCAAAGGATATAGACCCACCGCCTCATGACTACTTCACGCCATGCCGCTGGGCATTTCTTTCCATTTTAGGGCAGGCCTCTGACCGTAGCCTCCCACTGGGTACACGAGGACCCTCGAAAAGACTGTACCTATTTCCGACGCCCAGAGCCCCCGAACGGCCCTCCCCAACCCGCGCGGACCAAAGGCTATAGCCCACCGGCCTCGGTGACTATTTCACGCGCTGCGCCGCTGGGCATGTCTTGCCATTTTAGGGCAGGCTTGTGACCGTAGCCTCCCACTGGGTACACGAGGACCCTCGAAAAGACTGTACCCATTTCCGACGCCCAGAGCCCCCGAACCCCCCTCCCCAACCCCCGTGGAGCAAACACTATAGCCCACCGGCCTCATGATTATTTCACGCGGCTATGCAAGGCCAGCATTTTTGCCATTTTAGGGCAGGCTTCTGACCAGAGTTCTCCCACTGGTCACTCGAGGACCCTCGAAAAGACTGTACCCATTTCCGACACCCAGAGCCCCCGAACTGCCCTCCCAACCTCAAGGACCAGCAGGCTATAGCCCACCGCCTTGACTATTTCACGCGCTATGCCGCTAGGCATTTCTTGCCATTTTAGGGCAGGTTTGTGATCAGAGCCTCCCATCGGGCACACGAGGACCCTCGAAAAGATCAGTACCCATTTCCGACGCCCAGAGCCCCAAACACCTTTCCCCAACCTCATGGGACCAAAGGCTATAGCCCACCGCCTCATGATTATTTGACGCTACATGTGCCGCTTGGCATTTCTTTATTTTAGGCAGGCTTGACCGTAGCCTCCCATCGGGCACTCGAGGACCTCGAAAAGACTGTACCCATTTCCGACGCCCAGAGCCCCGAACCCTCCCAACCCCGTGGAGCAAAGACTATAGCCCACCGCCCTTGGCGATTATTTCACGCGGCGGCTTGGCATTTTTGCCATTTTAGGGCAGGCTTGATCAGAGCCTCCCACTGGCACTCGAGGACCCTCGAAAAGACTGTACCCATTTCCGACGCCCAGAGCCCCCGAACGCCCCTCCCCAACCCCCGCGGACCAAAGGCTATAGCCCACCGGCCTCCATGATTATTTCACGTGGCCATGGCATTTCTTGCCATTTTAGGGCAGGCTTCTGACCGTAGCCTCCCACTGGGCACTCGAGGACCCTCGAAAAGACTGTACCCATTTCCGACGACCAGAGCCCCCGAAACACCTTCCCCAACCCCCGCGGACCAAAGGCTATAGCCCACCGGCCTCGGCGACTATTTGACGCGCTGTGCCGCTTGGCATTTCTTGCCATTTTAGGGCAGGCTTCTGACCGTAGCCTCCCACTGGGCACACGAGGACCCTCGAAAAGACTGTACCCATTTCTGACAACCAGAGCCCCCAAAACCCCCTCGCCAACCCCCGCGGACCAAAGGTTATAGCCCACCGGCCTCGGTGACTATTTCACGCGCTGCGCCGCTGGGCATGTCTTGCCATTTTAGGGCAGGCTTCTGACCGTAGTCTCCAACTAGGCACACGAGGACCCTCAAAAAGACTGTACCCATTTCCGACGACCAGAGCCCCCGAAACCCCCTCCCCAACCCCCGCGGACCAAAGGCTATAGCCCACCGCCCTCGGTGACTATTTCCCGCGCTGCGCCACTGGGTATTTCTTGCCATTTTAGGGCAGGCCTCTGACCGTAGCCTCCCACTGGGCACACGAGGACCCTCGAAAAGACTGTACCCATTTTTGACGCGCAGAACCCAGTACTTCCCTCCCCAAACCCCGCGGACCAAAGGCTATAGCCCACCGGCCTCGGCGACCGTTTCACGCGCTGCGCCGCTGGGCATTTCTTGCCATTTTAGGCCAGGCCTCTAACCGTAGCCTCCCACTGGGTACACGAGAACCCTCGAAAAGACTGTACCCATTTCCGACGATCAGATCCACCTAAACCCTCCCAACCCCGCATGGACCAAAGGCTATAGCCCACCGGCCTCGGTGACTATTTCACGCGCTGCGCCGCTGGGCATTTCTTCCATTTTATGGCAGGCTTCTGACCTTAGCCTCCCACTGGGCATACGAGGACCCTCGAAAAGACTGTACCCATTTCCGACGGCAAGAACCCCCGAACCCCTACCCAACCCCCGCGGACCAAAGGCTATAGCCCGCCGGCCTCGGCGACTATTTCACGCGCTGCGCCGCTGGGCATTTCTTGCCATTTTAGGGCAGGCTTCTGACCGTAGCCTCCCACTGGGCATACGAGGACCCTCGAAAAGACTGTACCCATATCCGATGCCAAGAACCCCCGAACCCCCCTCCCCAACCCCCGCGGACCAGAGGCTATAGCCCACCGGCCTCGGCGACTATTTCACGTGCAGCGCCGCTGGTCATTTCTTGCCATTTTGGGGCAGGCTTCTGACCGTAGCCTCCCACTGTGCATACGAGGACCCTCGAAAAGACTTTACCCATTTCCGACAGCCAGAGCCCCCGAAACCCCTACCCAACCCCCGCGGACCAAAGGCTATAGCCCACCGGGCTTGGAGACTATTTCGCGCGCTCCGCCGTGGAACATTTCTTGCCATTTTAGGGTAGGCTTCTGACCGTAGCCTCCCACTGGACACACGAGGACCCTCGAAAAGGCTGTACCCATTTCCGACGCCCAGACCCCCGAACGCCCCTCCCCAATCCCCGCGGACCAGAGGCTATAGCCCACCGGCGTCGGCGACTATTTCACGCGCTGCGCCGCTGGGCATTTCTTGCCATTTTGGGGCAGGCTTCTGACCGTAGCCTCTCACTGGGCATACGAGGACCCTCGAAAAGACTGTACCCATTTCCGACAGCCAGAGCCCCCGAACCCCCTACCCAACCCCCGCGGACCAAAGGCTATAGCCGCCAGGCTTGGAGACTATTTCAAGGCCACTGTGACATTTTCGCTTTTTATGGCAGGCCTCAGACCAGAGGGTTCCCACCGAGCACCCAAGGCTACTCAAAAGGCTAGACCCATTTCGATGGCCAGAGTCCCAAACCCCTCCCGAACCCCTGTGGAATGACGCATAGCCCACCGCCCCATGACTATTTCTGCAAGGCTATACCACTGGCATTTTGCCATTTTTGGCAGGCTCCTGATCAGAGCCTCCCACTAGGCACACGAGAAACCTTGAGAAGACTGTACCCATTTCCGACGCCCAGAGCCCCCGAACCCCCCACCCCCACCCCCTCATGACCTATTATAGCCCGCCGGCCATGATTATTTCACGCTACTGCCTGGCATTTCTTGCCATTTTTGCGCAGGCTTCTGACCCTATCTTCCCACTGGGTACACGAGGACCCTCGAAAAGACTGTACCCATTTCTGACATCCAGAGCCCCCGAAACCCCCTCATCAACCCCCGCGGACTAAAGACTATAGCCCACCGGCCTCGGCGACTGTTTCACGCGCTACGACGCTTGGCATTACTTTGGCAGGCTTGACCACCGTAGCCTCCCACTGGGCACACGAGGACCCTCGAAAAAACTTTACCCATTTCCGATGCCAAGAGGCCCCCGAACCCTCCCAACCCCTCATGGATCAGGCTATAGCCCACCGGCCTCGGCGACTATTTCATGCGCTGCGCCGCTGGGCATTTCTTGAGATTTTATAGCAGGCTTCTGACCGTAGCCTCCCACTGGGCACACAAGGACCCTCGAAAAGACTGTACCCATTTCTGATGCACAGAGCCCCCGAACCCCCCTCCCCAACCCTCGCGGACCAAAGGCTATAGCCCACCGGCCCTGGTGACTATTTTGTGCACTGCGCCGGCGGGCATTTCTTCCCATTTTAGGGCAGGCTTCTGACCGTAGCCTCCCACTGGGCACAGGAGGACCCTCGAAAAGACTGTACCCATTTCTGATGCACAGAGCCCCCGAACCCCCCACCCCAACCCCTCATGGACCAAGGCTATAGCCCACTGCCCGGCGATTATTTCATGCGCTGGCCACAGCATTTCTATGCGATTTTAGGCAGGCTTCGGACCGTATCCTCCCACTGGGCACACGAGAACCCTCAAAAAGACTGTACCCATTTCCAACGCCCAAAGCCCCCGAACCCCCACCCCAACCCCAGCGGACCAAAGGCTATAACCCACTGCCTCATGATTATTTCACGCCACGCGCTAGCATTTCTTGCCATTTTGTAGGTGCTTCTGATCAGAGCCTCCCACCGGTCACACGAGACCTCGAAAGACTCAGACCCATTTCTGACGCCCAAAGCCCCGAACGCCCTCCCAACCTCATGGAGCAAAGGCTATAGCCCCGGCCCGGGCGACTATTTCACGCACAAGGCCACTGGCATTTCTTATGATTTTAGGCAGTGCTTCTGACCAGTAGCCTCCCACTGGGCACACGAGGACCCCAAAAGACTGACCATTTCTGATGACCAGAGCCCTCTCAACCCCTCCTCCAACCCTCATGGGACCAAAGGCTATAGTCCACTGCCTCATGAGTATTTCATTGCACGCTAGGGCATTTCTGCCATTTGTGGTGTGCCTGATCAGAGCCTCCCACTGGGCACACGAGGACCTCGAAAAGATCAGACCCATTTCATGACCAGAGCCCCTCAACCCCTCCCCAACCCCTCATGACTGACCAGTTATAGCCCACCGCCTCATGATTATTTCACGCTACTGGCTGGCATTTCTTGCCATTTTAGGACAGGCCTCTGACCGTAGCCTCCCGATTGGCATTTCTTGCGATTTTAGGGCACGCTTCTGACGGTAGCCTCCCACTGGGCACACGAGGACCCTCGAAAACACTGTACCCATTTTCGATGACCAGAGCCCCCGAGCCCCCACCCCCACCCCTCATGGACCAGTTATTATAGCTCCGCCGGCTCTGGCGATTATTTCACGCTGCCACGCTGGGCATTTTTGCCATTTTAGGCAGTGGTTCTGATCAGTAGCCTCCCACCGGGTACACGAGGACCCTCAGCACTGTACCCATTTCCGACGCCAGAGCCCCCAACCCCCTCCCAACCCTCAAGGACCAAAGGCTATAGCACACCGGCCCCGATTATTTCACGCGCTGCCATGGCATTTCTCATTTTAGGGCAGGCTTCTGACCGTAGCCTCCCACTGCTGGAGGACCTCGAAAGTACTGTACCCATTTCCGACGCCAGAGCCCCCGAACCCCCCTCCCCAATCCCCGCGGAAGTAAGGCTCTAGCCCACCGGCCTGGGCGACTATTTCACGTGCTGCGCCGCTGGGCATTTCTTGCCTTTTTAGGGAAGGCCTCTGACCGTAGCCTCCCACTGGGCACACGAGGACCGTCGAAAAGACTGTACCCATTTCCTGTGATCGAGAGCCCCCAACCCCTCCCCAACCTCATGACTGTGAGGCTATAGCCCACGGCCCCATGACTATTTCACGCTGCGCCACAAGCATTTCTTGTTATTTTAGGGCAGGCTTCTGATCAGAGCCTCCCACTGGTACACGAGGGCCTCGAAAAGACTGCAGACCGATTGGATGACCAGAGCCCCGAACCCCATCCCCAACCCCCGCTGGGACTAGTTATAGCTCACTGCCTCGGCTGATTATTTCACGCTGCGCTGCTGGGCATTTTTGTTATTTTATGGCAGGCTTCTGACAGAGCCTCCCACTGGGCACGAGCACCTCGAAAAGACTGTACCCATTTCCGATGCCCTGAGCCCCCCCACCCCCCGCCCCAACCACCGCCGAACAAACGCTCTAGCCCACCGCCCCTGACTATTTCACGCACTGCGCCGCTGGGCATTTCTTGCCATTTTAGGGCAAGCATCTCACCGTAGCCTCCCACTGGGAACACGAGGAGCCTCGAAAAGACTGTACCCATTTGCGATGAGCAGAGCCTCAACCCCTCCCCAACCCCGCATGACTAAAGGTTATTATAGCCCACCCGCCTCGGCGACTACTTCACGCGCTGCGCCGCTGGGCATTTCTTGCCATTTTAGGGCAAGCCTCTGACCGTAGCCTCCCACTGGGTACACGAGGACCGTCGAAAAGACTGTACCCATTTCCGATGATCAGAGCCCCCGAACCCCCCTCCCCAACCCCCGCGGACCAAAGTCTATAGCCTACCGGCCTCGGCGACTATTTCACGCGATGCGCCGATGGGCATTTCTTATGATTTTAGGTAGGCTTGACTGTAGCCTCCCACTGGGCACACGAGGACCCTCGAAAAGACTGTACCAATTTTCGGAGACCAGAGCCTCGAACCCCTCCCCAACCCCTCATGACCAGTTATAGCCCACCGCCTCGGCGATTATTTCACCTGGCTGCGCCATTGGCATTTTTGCACATTTTAGGGCAGGCTTCTGACCGTAGCCTCCCACTGGCACACGGCGACCTCGAAAAGACTGTACCCATTTCGACGCCTGTAACTCCCGAACCCCTCCCCAACCCCTCATGGACCAAAGGCTATAGCCCACCGCCTTGGTGACTATTTCCACGCTGCGCCATTGGTATTTCTTGCCATTTTAGGCAGGCTTCTGACAAGAGCCTCCCACTGGGCACACACGAGGACCCTCGAATAGACTGTACTCCATTTTCAATGACCAGAGCCCCTCAACCCCTGCCTCCAGCCCCCGCTGACCAGTTATAGCCCACCGCCTCATGACTTATTTCACGCTACTGGGTCATTGGCATTTCTTGCCATTTTAGGGCAGCCTTCTGACCGTAGCCTCCCACCGGACACACGAGGACCCTCGAACAGACTGTACCCATTTTCGATGACCGTAGCCCCGAACCCCCTCCCCAACCCACGCTGGATTTAGCACATAGCCCACCGCCCTTGTGATTTATTTCACGGCCATGCTACTGGCATTTTTGCCATTTTACGCCTGGCTTGACCAGAAGGCCCCACTGGCCATACGAGGACCCTCGAAAAGATCAGACCCATTTTCGACCACTGTGAGCCCCCAAACCCCTCCCAACCCCTCATGGGACCAAAGTTATAGTTCACTGCCTACTGACTATTTCACGCTACGCCTACTGGCATTTCTCACATTTTAGGGCAGGCTTCTGACCGTAGCCTCCCACCGGGTACACGAGACCTCGAAAGTACTGTACCCATTTCCGACGCCTGAGCCCCGAACCCCTCACAACCTCCTGACCAAAGGCTATAGCACACCGCCTCATGATTATTTCACGCTATGGCACTGGCATTTTTTACATTTTAGGGCAGGCTTGACCGTAGCCTCCCATCACATGGAGGACCTCGAAAGACTGCACCCATTTCCATGGCGACCAGAGCCCCGAACACCCCTCCCAATCCCCGCTGGGAAGTAGTGCTCTAGCCCACCGCCCGGGCGATTATTTCACGTGTTGCGCCATTGGCATTTTTGCCATTTTAGGCAGTGCTTCGACCGAGCCTCCCACCGGGCACACGAGGACCCTCGAAAAGACTGTACCGATTTTCGATGACCAGAGCCCCCGAAACCCCCGCCCCAACCCCCGCGGACCAAAGGCGATAGCCCACCGGCCTGGGACTATTTCACGCCACTGGCTGTCAAGGCATTTATTGCCATTTTTGGGCAGCCTTCTGACCGTATCCTCCCACTGGACACACGAGGACCCTCGAATAGACTATACCCATTTTCGATGACCAGAGCCTCAACCCCCTCCCTAACTCCTCAAGGACTAAAGGTTATAGCCCACCGTCTCGGCTGATTATTTCACGCCTGCGCTGCTACAGCATTTCTTGCCTTTTTACGGAAGGCCTCTGACCGTAGCCTCCCACTGGGCACACGAGGACCGTCGAAAAGACTGTACCCATTTCCTGTGATCGAGCCTCAACCCCTCCCAACCCCCGCTGGGACTCAGAGGCTATAGCCCATGTGCCTGCGACTATTTCACGCGATGCGCCTCTGTGCTTTTATTGCCATTTTAGTGCAGGCTTCTGACCAGAGCCTCCCACCGGTACACGAAGGTCTCGAAAAGACTGCACCGACATGATCGTGAGCCCCGAACCCCCATCCCTAACCCTCATGGACCAGTTATAGCTCACTGCCCTCGGCGACTATTTCACGCGCTGAGCCGCTGGGCATTTCTTGTCATTTTATGGTAGGCTTCTGACCGTAGCCTCCCACTGGGCACACGAGCACCCTCGAAAAGACTGTACCCATTTCTGATGCCCAGAGCCCCCGAACCCCCCTCCCCACCAACCGCGGAAGAAAGGCTCTAGCCCACCGGCCTCGGCGACTATTTCACGTGACTGCTACTGGCATTTTTGCCATTTTAGGGCAAGCTTCTGACCAGAGCCTCCCACTCACACGAGGAGCCTCAAAAGACTGTACCCATTTTCATGACCAGAGCCCTGTAACCCTCCCAACCCCCATGGACCAAAGGTTATAGCCCACCGCCTCAAGGATTATTTCACGCGCGCCTGCAGGGCATTTTTGCCATTTTAGGCAAGCCTCTCACCAGAGCTCTCCCACTGGGTACACGAGAGCCGCTGAAAAGACTGTACCCATTTCTGATGATCGAGCCCCAACCCCCTCCCCAACCCCCGCTGGACCAAAGTCTATAGCCCACCGGCCTCGGCGAATATTTCCCACGCGATACGCCTGATGGGCATTTTTATTTTAGGGCAGGCTTGACCGTAGCCTCCCACTGGGCACACGAGACCCTCAAAAGACTGTACCACCCTCAAGACCAGAGCCCCGAACCCCTCCCCAACCCTCAAGGACCAGCTATAGCCCACTGCCTTGGCGATTATTTCACCTGCTGCCACTGGCATTTTCTTGCTATTTTAGGGCAGGCTTGACCAGCCTCCCATCTGGCACACGATGACCTCGAAAAGACTGTACCCATTTTCGATGCCCGTAACCCCGAACCCTCCCCAACTCCTCATGACCAGTTATAGCCCACCGGCCTTGACTATTTCACACTGCGCCATGGGTATTTCTTGCCATTTTAGGCAGGCTTGACAAGAGCTCCCACTCGGGCACACGAGGACCTCGAACAGACTGTACCCATTTTCAATGACCAGAGCCCCGAACCCTGCCCTCCCCCCCTGGGACCAGTAATATAGCCCACTGCCTCGGCTGACTATTTCACGCTACTGGCCGCTCGGCATTTCTTGCCATTTTGGGCAGCCTTCTGACCGTAGCCTCCCACTGACACACGAGGACCCTCGAACAGATCTGTACCCATTTTCATGACCAGAGCCCCAACCCCCTCCCAACCCACGGCGACCAGTTATAGCCCACCGGCCCTGGTGACGATTTCACGCTGCGCACTGGCATTTTTGCCATTTTACGCCTGGCTTCTGACCGAGGCGTCCCATCACATGCGAGGACCTCGAAAAGACTGTACCCATTTCCGACGACCAGAGCCCTCAAACCCCTCCCCAACCCCAAGGACTAAAGTCTATAGCCCACCGCCTCATGCATTATTTCACGCGATACTGATGGCATTTTATTGCGATTTTAGGCAGTGCTCTGACCGTAGCCTCCCATCAAGCACACGAGACCCTCGAAAAGACTGTACCATTTTCAAGACCAGAGCCTCAACCCTCCCCAACCCTCATGACCAAAGGCTATAGCCCACCGCCCCATGACTATTTCACCCACCTGTCATGGCATTTTTGTTATTTTAGGGCAGGCTTGACCGTAGCCTCCCATCGGCACACGGCGACCCTCAAAAGACTGCACTCATTTTCGATGCCTGTAACCCCCGAACCCTCCCCAACTCCCGCTGACCAAAGCTATAGCCCACCGCCTTGGTGACTATTTCACGCCATGCGCTACTGGTATTTCTTGCCATTTTAGGCAGGCTTGACAAGAGCTCCCATCAAGCACACGAGGACCTCGAACAGACTGTACCCATTTTCAATGACCAGAGCCCCCGAACCCCTGCCTCCAGCTCCTCATGACCAGGCTATAGCCCACCGCCTCGGGCGACTATTTCACGCCACTGGCCGCTGGCATTTCTTGCCATTTTTGGGCAGCCTCTGACCGTAGCCTCCCACCTCGACACACGAGGACCTCGAACAGACAGCACTCCATTATGACCAGAGCCCCAACCCCTCCCCAACCCACGGGACCAGCATTATAGCCCACCGCCTTGGTGACGATTTCTCACGCCACATTGGCATTTTTGCCATTTTACGCCTGCTTGATCAGAAGGCCCCACTGCCATGCGAGGACCCTCGAAAGACTGTACCATTTCCCAGACCAGAGCCCCAAACCCTCCCCAACCTCAAGGACCAGGCATAGCCCACTGCCCTTGGTGATTATTTGCCGTCACACGCTGGCATTTTTGCCATTTTAGGCAGTGCCTCGACCGTAGCCTCCCACCTCACACAAGGACCCTCGAAAAGACTGTACCATTTTCACGACCAGAGCCCCTAAACCCGCCTCCAACCCTCAAGGACCAAAGGCTATAGCCCACCGCCTGTTGACTATTTCACGCGCGCTCATTGGTATTTTTTGGCATTTTAGGCCAGGCCTCTGACCGTAGCCTCCCACCGGGCACACGAGGACCCTCGAAAAGACTGTACCGATTTTGAATGACCAGAGCCCCCGAAACCCCGTCCCCAACCCCCGCGGACCAAAGGCTATAGCCCACCGGCCTTGGGACTATTTCACGCTGGTGCTGGCATTTCTTGCCATTTGTGGGCAGCCCTCTGACCGTATCCTCCCCCTGGACACACGAGGACCCTCGAATAGACTATACCCATTTTCGATGACCAGAGCCCCCGAACCCCCCTCCCCAACTCCCGCGGACCAAAGGCTATAGCCCACCGGTCTCGGCGACTATTTCACGCGCTGCGCCTGCTAAGCATTTCTTGCCTTTTTTGTGGAAGGCCTGACTGTAGCCTCCCACGGGCACACGAGGACCGCCGAAAGACTGTACCCATTTCCTGTGATCAGAGCCCTCAACCCTCCCCAACCCTCATGGACTGTGAGGCTATAGCCCATGTGCCCCATGACTATTTCACGCGATGCGCCATGGGCATTTCTTGCCATTTTAGGGCAGGCTTGACCCAGAGCTCCCACTGGTACACGAGGGCCCTCGAATAGACTCCACCCATTTTCGATGATCAGAGCCCCCGAATCCCCATCCCCAACCCTCATGGACCAGTTATAGCCTCACTGCCCCATGATTATTTCACGCTGCTGCGCTCTAAGCATTTCTTTATTTTATGGCAGGCTTCTGACCAGAGCCTCCCACCGGGCGCACGAGCACCCTCGAAAAGACTGCACCCATTCGATGCCTGTGAGCCCCGAACCCTCCCCCAACCACTGCTGAAGAAGGTTTCAGCCCACCGCCTCGGCGACTATTTCACGACTGCGCTGGCATTTCTTGCCATTTTAGGGCAAGCTTTCTGACCAGAGCCTCCCACTGGCACACGAGGAGCCTCAAAAGACTGCACCCATTTTCATGACCAGAGCCCCAACCCCTCCCCAACCCCCGCTGGGACCAAAGGCTATAGCCCACCGCCCCATGATTATTTCACGCGCTGCGCCGCAGGGCATTTCTTGCCATTTTAGGGCAAGCCTCTCACCGTAGCCTCCCACTGGGTACACGAGGACCGTCGAAAAGACTGTACCCATTTCCGATGATCAGAGCCCCCCCACCCCCCCCCCCCACCCCCCCGGGCCCAAAGTCTATAGCCTACCGGCCTCATGACTATTTCACGCGATACGCCGATGGGCATTTCTTTATTTTAGGCAGGCTTGACCGTAGCCTCCCATCAAGTACACGAGGACCCTCAAAAGACTGTACTAATTTCAAGACCAGAGCCCCCAACCCCCTCCCCAACCCTCATGGACCAAAGGCTATAGCCCACTGCTCATGATTATTTCACCCACTGCTGGCATTTCTTGTTATTTTAGGCAGGCTTCTGACCAGAGCCTCCCACTGGCACACGATGACCCTCGAAAAGACTGTACCGATTTTCATGCCTGTAACCCCGAACCCCTCCCCAACCCCTCATGACCAAAGGCTATATAGCGGCTGCCTTGATTATTTCACGCGCTGGCACTGGTATTTCTTACATTTTAGGGCAGTGCTCGACAAGAGCCTCCCACTGGGCACACGAGGACCTCGAACAGACTGCACCCATTTTCAATGACCAGAGCCCTCAACCCCTGCCTCCAACTCATGACCAGTTATTATAGCCCACCGCCTCATGACTTATTTCACTGCTGGGCCGCTTCGGCATTTCTTGCCATTTTGGGCAGCCTTCTGACCGTAGCCTCCCACGACACACGAGGACCTCGAACAGACTGTACCCATTTTCGATGACCAGAGCCCCAACCCTCCCCAACCCACGCGACTGGGCAGTATAGCCCACCGCCTTGGTGACGATTTCACGCTGGCCATTGGCATTTTGCCATTTTACGCCTGGCTTCCGACCGTGAAGTGTCCCATCGCCATGCGAGGGACCTCGAAAAGACTCACTATTTCCGACGCACTGAGCCCTCAAACCCCTCCCCAACTCCTCATGGACCAAAGGCTATAGCCCACCGGCCTCGGTGACTATTTGCCGCGCTTCGCCGATGGGCATTTCTTGCCATTTTAGGGCAGGCCTCTGACCGTAGCCTCCCAATGGGCACATGAGGACCCTCGAAATGACTGTACCCATTTCCGACACCCAGAGCCCCCGAACGCCCCTCCCCAACCCCCGCGGACCAAAGGCTATAGCCCACCGGAGTCGGCGACTATTTCACGCGCTGCGCTGCTGGACATTTCTTGCCATTTTAGGGCAGGCCTCTGACCGTAGCCTCCCACTGGGTACACGAGGACCCTCGAAAAGACTGTACCTATTTCCGACGCCCAGAGCCCCCGAACGACCCTCCCCAACCCTCATGACCAAAGCACATAGCCCACTGAGTCGGCGATTATTTCACGCTTGCACCGCTGGGTATTTCTTGCCATTTTAGAGCAGGTGCCTGACCAGAGCCTCTCCACGGGCACACGAGGTCCCTCGAATTGACTGTACCCATTTCCGACGCCCTCCCCAACCCCTCACAACCAAAGTTATAGCCCACCGCCCGGTGACTATTTCACGCGCTGCGCCATGGCATTTCTTGCCATTTTGTGAGGCCTCTGACTGTAGCCGCCCACGGGTACACGAGGACACTCAAAAGACTGTACATATTTCTCGACACCTGTGAGCCCCGAACGCCCTCCCCAACCCCCATGGACCAAAGGCTATAGCCCACTGCCCGGCATGACTATTTCACGCACTGCGTCATTGGCATGTCTTGCCATTTTAGGCAGGCTTGTGACTGAGCCTCCCACCTGGGCACACGAGACCTTCGAAAAGACTGCACTCCATTTCTGACGCACCAGAGCCCCAAACCCCTCCCCAACCCCTCATGGACCAATGGCTATAGCACCCCTGCCCTCGGCGATTATTTCACGCACGGTCACTGGGATTTCTTGCCATTTTAGGGCAGGCCCTGACCGTAGCCTCCCACTGGGGACGCGAGGATCCTCGAAAAGACTGTACCCATTTCCGAATCCAGACCCCCCGAACGCCCCTCCCCAACCCCCGAGGGCCAAAGGCTATAGCCCACCGGCCTCGATGACTATTTCACGCGCTGCGCCATGACATTTCTGTTATTTTAGGTATGTGCTTGATCAGTAGCCTCCCACTGGGCACACGAGACCTCAGAAGACTGACCCATTTCCGACGCACTGTGAGCCCTCAAACCCCTCCCCAAGCTCATGGACCAAAAGCTATAGCCCACTGCCTCGTGACTATTTCCGTGGCTGCGCCTGGTATTTCTTGCCATTTTAGGTGCCTGACCGTAGCCTCCCACTGGCACACGAGGACCCTCGAAAAGTATTTACCCATTTCCGATGACCAGAGACCCCGAACGCCTCCCCAACCCTCATGACCAAAGGCTATAGCCCAATCGCCTCGGCGAGTAATTCACGCGGCCACTGGCATGTCTTGCCATTTTAGGGCAGCTGACCGTAGCCTCCCACTAGGCACACGAGGACCTTCGAAAAGATCAGAACCATTTCCGACGACTGTGAGCCCCTCAAACCCTCCCCAACCCCTGTGGACCAAAGCACATAGCCCACCGCCTCGGCATGATTATTTCACGCTACTGCTGGCTGGACATTTTTTTGCCATTTTAGGCAGGCTCCCTGACCAGAGCCTCCCACTGGCACACGAGGACCCTCAGAAGACTGTACCCATTTCACGCACTGAGCCCCGAACGCCCCTCCCCAACCCCCATGACCAAAGGCTATAGCCCACCGCCTGGCGATTATTTCACGCTGCTTATGTCACTGGGCATGTCTTGGCATTTTTTGGCAGGCTTCTGACCGTAGCCTCCCACTAGGCACACGAGGACCTTCGAAAAGACTGTAACCATTTCCGACGACCAGAGCCCCGAAACCCCCTCCCCAACCATCGCGGACCAAAGGCTATAGCCCACCGGCCTCGGCGACTATTTCACGCCACTGGCATGTCTTGCCATATTTTAGGCAGGCTTCTGACCGTAGCCTCCCACCGGGCACACGAGACCTTCAAAGACTGCACTCATTTCTGACGCACTGAGTTCAAACCCCTCCCAACCCTCATGGACCAATGGCTATAGCACCTGCCTCGGCGATTATTTCACGCTACTGCCACTGGCATTTCTTGCCATTTTAGGGCAGTGCCCTGATCAGAGCCTCCCACTGGCACGCGAGGACCCTCGAAAGACTGTACCCATTTCCGAATCCAGACCCCCCGAACGCCCCTCCCCAACCCCCGAGGGGCTGGGGCACATAGCCCACCGCCTCGGTGACTATTTCCACGGCGCTGGCTGGACATTTCTTGGTATTTTAGGGCAGGCATATGACCGTTGCCTCCCAATGGGCACACGAGAACCCTCAGAAGACTGTACACTCATTTCCCACGCACTGAGCCCCCAAACCCCTCCCAACCCCTCTGGACCAGCATTATAGCCCACCGCCTCCGTGAATATTTCCTGCAGCCACTGGTATTTCTTGTTATTTTAGGCAGTGCTGACCGTAGCCTCCCACCGGGCACACGAGGACCTCAGAAGACTGCACCCATTTCCACGACTCAGAGCCCCCAAACCCCTCCCAACCCCTCATGGACCAAAGGCTATAGCCCACCGCCTCGGCGACTATTTTTCACGCGGCCACTGGCATGTCTTGCCATTTTTGGGCAGGCTTCTGACTGCTCCCACTGGCACCCTGAGGACTGCCGAAAAGGCTGTACCCATTTCCTAATCCAGCACTCTCGAACGCCTTCTCCCAACCCCCGAGACCAGCATTATAGCCCACCGGCCCTCGGTGACTATTTCCTGCTGCGCCTGGGCTGAGCATTTCTTGCCATTTTAGGGCATGCCTGATCAGTAGCCTCCCACTGGGCACACGAGGACCTCGAAAGACTGCACCCATTTACTACAACCAGAGCCCCTCAAACCCCTTCCCCAACCCCTCATGGACATATTATAGCCCACAGTGCCCTATGACTATTTCCACGCACACTGGTCATTTCTTGTCATTTTAGTGGCAGGCCTCTGACCAGTAGCCTCCCACGGGCACACGAGGACCTCGAAAAGAATGAACCCATTAACGACGACCAGAGCCCCAAACCCCTCCCCAACCTCATGGGACCAAAGCTATAGCCCACATGCCTGTGATTATTTCACGCTGCTGGTCATTTCTTTTGTCATTTTAGGGCAGGCCTCTGATCAGAGCCTCCCACGGGCACACGAGTGACCTCAAAAGACTGTACCCATTTCCGACGCCCCCAACCCAACCCCCGAGGACAAAAGGCTATAGCCCAACGCCCTCGTAGACTATTTCACGCGCAAGGCGCTACTGGGCATTTTTGCATTTTTAGGGCAGGCCTCGACCGTAGGCCTCCCATCACACGAGACCCCGAAAAGGCTGTACCCATTTCCGACGCACCAGAGCACCTGAACTTTTCTCCCAACCGCGAACCAAAGGCTATAGCCCACTGCCTCGGCGACTATTTCACGCTGGCCATACTGGCATTTCTGCCATTTTAGGCATGTGCCTGACCAGAGCCTCCCACTGGGCACACGAGGACCCTCGAAAAGATCAGACTCCATTTCTTGACACCCAGAGCCCTCAACCCCCTCCCAACCCCGGCGGGACCAAAGGCTATAGGACCACCGGCCTGGGCCGACTATTTCACGCGACACGCTCATGGGCATTTCTTGCCATTTTAGTAAGGTGGTTCTAATCAGAGCCTCCCATCACACGAGACACCAAAAAGGCTGTACCCATTTCCCACGTACTGAGCCCCTGCACTTCCCCACCCCAACCCCTCATGGGACTAGTTATAGCCCACTGCCTTGATTATTTCACGCTGCGTGGCTGGCATTTTGCCATTTTAGGCAGGCCTCTCGATCAGAGCCTCCATTGGGCACACGAGTACCTCGAAAAGATCACCCATTTCCCGACGCCTGAGCACCTGAAACCCCTCCCAACCCCCGAACCAAAGGCTATAGCCCACCGCCTGTGACTATTTCACGCTGCGCGCTGGCATTTCTATTTTAGGGCAGGCCTCGACCGTAGCCGCCCATCGGGTACACGAGGACACCGAAAAGACTGTACACATTTCACACCCAGAGCCCCGAACGCCCCACCCCAACCCCTCATGGACCAAAGGCTATAGCCCACCGCCTCACGATTATTTCACGCACTACCATTGACATTTCTTGCCATTTTAGGCAGGCCTCGATCAGAGCCTCCCACGGGCACACGAGGACCCTCGAAAATACATACCCATTAACGACGACCAGAGCCCTCAAACCCCTCCCAACCCTCATGGACAAAGGCTAGCCCATGTGCCTCGTGATCATTTCACGCTGCGCCCGCTGGTCATTTCTTTGTCATTTTAGGGCAGTGCCTCTGACCGTAGCCTCCCACGGGCACACGAGGACCTCAAAAGACTGTACCCATTTCCGACGCCCAACCCAACCCTCATGGGACCAGTACATAGCCCACCGCCTCGTGATTATTTCACGCGCGCCATTGGGCATTTTTGCCATTTTAGGCAGGCCTCTGACCGTAGCCTCCCATCACACACGAGGACCTCGGCTGTACCCATTTTCACCACCAGAGCACCTGAACTTTTCTCCCAACCGCACAGAAACCAACGGCTTATAGCCCACCGCCCGGGCGACCATTTCAGGCGCTGGCACTGGCATTTCTTGCCATTTTAGGGCAGGCCTCGACCAGAGCCTCCCACTGGGCACACGAGGACCCTCGAAAAGACTGTGACCCATTTTGACACCTGTAGCCCCGAACCCCTCCCCAACCCCTCAAGGGACCAAAGGCTATAGACCACTGCCTCGCCGACTTATTTCACGCTGACACACTCTGGGCATTTCTTGCCATTTTAGTATGTGGTTCTAACTGAGCCTCCCACTGGGCACACGAGGACACCTGAAAAGGCTGTACCCATTTCAAGACCGTGAGCCCCTGCACTTCCCAATTCCCAACCTCATGGACCAGCATATAGCCCACCGGCCTAAGTGACTATTTCCACGCTGCCATTGGCATTTTTGCCATTTTAGGCAGGCCTCTGACCGTAGCCTCCCACTGGGCACACGAGTACCCTCGAAAAGACTGTACCCATTTCCGACGCCCAGAGCACCTGAAACCCCCTCCCCAACCCCCGCGAACCAAAGGCTATAGCCCACCGGCCTCGGTGACTATTTCACGCGCTGCGCCGCTGGGCATTTCTTGCCATTTTAGGGCAGGCCTCTGACCGTAGCCGCCCACTGGGTACACGAGGACACTCGAAAAGACTGTACACATTTCTGACACCCAGAGCCCCCGAACGCCCCACCCCAACCCCCGCGGACCAAAGGCTATAGCCCACCGGCCTCAGCGACTATTTCACGCGCTGCGCCGCTGGACATTTCTTGCCATTTTAGGGCAGGCCTCTGACCGTAGCCTCCCACGGGGCACACGAGGACCCTCGAAAAGACTGTACCCATTTCCGACGACCAGAGCCCCCGAAACCCCCTCCCCAACCCTCATGGGACCAGTGGCTATAGCCCACTGCCTGTGACTATTTCTCACAGGCCACTGGCATTTCTTGCCATTTTAGGCATGCCTGATCAGAGCCTCCCACTCGGCACACAAGGACCCTCGAAAGACTGCACCCATTTACGACGACAAGAGCCCCTAAACCCTCCCCAACCCAACCCCCATGGACTAAAGGCTATAGCCCATGTGCTCGGTGACTATTTCACGCACAGCCATTGGTCATTTCTGGTCATTTTAGGGCAGGCCTCTGACTGTAGCCTCCCACGGGGCAGATGAGGACCCTCGAAAAGAATGTACCCATTTCCGACGCCCCTCCCCAACCCCTCATGGACTGGTTATAGCCCACCGCCCATGATTATTTCACGCTGCCACTGGGTATTTCTTGCCATTTTAGGGCAGGCCCTGACCGTAGTCTCCCATTTGGCACGCGAGGACCCTCGATAAGACTGTACCGATTTCTGACACCCAGAGCCCCCGAACGCCCCAACCCAACCCCCGCGGACCAAAGGCTATAGCCCACCGGCCTCGGCGACTATTTCACGGGCTGCGCCGCTGGTCATTTCTTGCCATTTTAGGGCACGCTTGACCAGAGGTCTCCCATCAAGCACACGAGGACCCTCAAAAGATCAGTACCCATTTTCGACCCACTGAGCCCCCTAAACCCCTCCCCAACCCCTCATGACTGGGCATATAGCCCACCGCCCTTGGTGACTATTTCACGCACATGCTAAGCATTTTGCCATTTTAGGGCAGGCCTCTGACCGTAGCCTCCCACTGGGCACACGAGGACCCTCAAAAAGCCTGTACCCATTTCTGACGACCAGAGCCCCCGAAACCCCCTCGCCAATCCCCGCAGACCAAAGCTATAGCCCACCGGCCTCGGTGACTATTTCACGCACTGCGCCGCTGGGCATTTTTTGCCATTTTAGGGCAGGCCTCTGACCGTAGCCTCCCACTGGGCACACGAGGACCCTCAAAAAGACTGTACCCATTTCTGACGACCAGAGCCCCCGAACGCCCCACCCCAACCCCCGCGGACCAAAGGCTATAGCCCACCGGCCTCAGCGACTATTTCACGCGCTGCGCCGCTGGACATTTCTTGCCATTTTAGGGCAGGGTTCTGACCGTAGCCTCCCACTGGACACACGAGGACCCTCAAAAAGACTCTACCCATTTCCGACACACAGAGCCCCCGAACGCCCCTCCCCAACCCCCGCGGACCAAAGGCTATAGCCCACCGGCCTCGGTGACTATTTGACGCGCTGCGCCGATTGGCATTTCTTGCCATTTTAGGGCAGGCTTCTGACCTTAGCCCCCCACTGGGCACACGAGGACCCTCGAAAAGACTGTACTCATTTTTGACGACCAGAAGCCCCGAAACCCCCTCCCCAACCCTCATGGACCAGCTTATAGCCCACCGCCTCGTGATTATTTCACGCTGCGCCATGGCATTTCTTGTCATTTTAGGGCAGGCTCAGGATCGAGACTTACTGGCACACGTGGACCCTCGAAAAGACTGTACCCATTTCCGACGCCCCTCCCCAACCCCCGCGGACCAAAGGCTATAGCCCACCGGCCTCGGTAACTATTTCACGCACTGCGCCGCTGGGTATTTCTTGCCATTTTAGGGCAGGCCCTGACCGTAGCCTCCCACTGGGCACACGAGGACCCTCGAAAAGACTGTACCCATTTCTGACACCCAGAGCCCCCGAACGCCCCTCCCCAACCCCCGCGGACCAAAGGATGTAGCCCACCGGCCTCGGCGACTATTTCACGCGCTGCGCCGCTGGTCATTTATTGCCATTTTAGGGCAGGCTTCTGACCGTAGCCTCCCACTGGGCACACGAAGACCCTCGAAAAGACTGTACCCATTTCCGACGACCAGAGCCCCTGAAACCCCCTCCCCAACCCCTCGGACCAAAGGCTATATCCCACCGGCCTCGGTGACTATTTCCCGCGCTGCGCTGCTGGGCATTTCTTGCCATTTTAGGGTAGGCCTCTGACCGTAGCCTCCCACTGGGTACACGAGGACCCTCGAAAATACTGTACCCATTTCCGACGCCAAGAGCCCCAGAGCTTCCCTCCCCAACCGCCGCGGACCAAAGGCTATATACCAACTGCCTCGGCGACTATTTCTGCCAAGCGCCTGCTAGGGCATTTCTTGGCATTTTAGGGCAGGCTCTGACTGTAGCCTCCCACTGGGCACACGAGACACCTGGAAGGCTGTACCCATTTCCCACGACAAGAGCCCAGAACTTTTCTCCCAACCGCCAAGGGACCAAAGGCTATAGCCCACCGCCCGCGACCATTTCACGCACGGCCACTGGCCATGGGGATTTCATGCCATTTTAGGCCAGGCCTCTGACCGTAGCCTCCCCCTGGGCACACGAGGACACTTGAAAAGACTGTACCCATTTCTGACGACCAGAACCCCCGAACCCCCTTCCCCAACCCCCGCGGACCAAAGGCTATAGACCACCGGCCTCGGCGACTATTTCACGCGATACGCCGCTGGGCATTTCTTGCCATTTTAGGGCAGGCCTCTGACCGTAGCCTCCCACTGGGCACACGAGGACACTCGAAAAGGCTGTACCCATTTCCGACGACCAGAACCCCCGTACCCCCCACCCCAACCCCCGCCGACCAAAGGCTATAGCCCACCGGCCTCAGCGACTATTTCACATGATGCGCCGCTGGGCATTTCTTGTCATTTTAGCGCAGGCTTCTGACCGTAGCCTCCCACTGGGCGCACGAGGACCCTCGAAAAGACTGTACCCATTTCCGACGCCCAGAGCCCCAGAACTTCCCTCCCAACCCCCGCGGACCAAAGGCTATAGCCCACCGGCCTCGGCGACCATTTCACGCGCTGCGCCGCTGGGCATTTCTTGCCATTTTAGTGCAGGCCTCTGACCGTAGCCTCCCACTGGGCACACGAGGACCCTTCAAAAGCCTGTACCCATTTCTGACGCACTGTAACCCCAGACCCCCACCCCAACCCCAATGGGACTAAAGGCTATAGACCACCGGACCTCGCGCGATTATTTCACAAGATGCGC
Source organism: Citropsis articulata (assembly GCA_030449925.1). Classification (NCBI taxonomy): domain Eukaryota; kingdom Viridiplantae; phylum Streptophyta; class Magnoliopsida; order Sapindales; family Rutaceae; genus Citropsis; species Citropsis articulata. Next base: position 5,080 of record JASUUH010000039.1, on the reverse strand, counting down.
GCTTGGCCATTTTTGCCATTTTAGCGCAGGCTTCTGACCAGCCTCCCATCAGCACACACGAGACCCTCGAAAAGATCAGACCTTATTTCCGACGCCCAGAGCCCTGCAACTTCCCTCCCTAACCCTCATGGACCAAAGTTATAGCCCACCGCCTCATGACTATTTCACGCGATGCGCGCTGGGCATTTCTTGCCATTTTAGCAGTGCTTCTAATCAGAGCCTCCCACTGGGCACACGGGACCCTCGAAAAGACTCAGACCCATTTCCGACGCCTCAGAGCCCCTGTAACTTCCTCCCAACCTCATGGGACCAGCACATAGCCCACCGCCTCGGCGACCATTTCCACGCGCTGCGCCCGCTTAGGCATTTCTTGCGATTTTGGGCAGGCTGACCGTAGCCTCCCATCGGGCACACGAGGACCCTCGAAAAGATCTGTACCCATTTCCCGACGCCTGTGAGCCCCTGAAATTCCCTCCCGATCCCACGAGGTCCACAGGCTATAGCCCACCGCCTCATGATATTTCACGCTGCTAGGCATTTCTTATGATTTTGGGGCAGTGCTTTGACCGTAGCCTCCCACTGGGCACACAAGGAGCCTCGAAAGACTGTACCCATTTCCGACGCCTGAGCCCTGCAAATTCCTCCCAACCCTCATGACCAAAGGCTATAGCCCACTGCCTCTGACTATTTCACGCTGCGCTGGCATTTGGCCATTTTGGGCAGGCTTCTGACCTTAGCCTCCCACTGGGCACACGAAGACCGAAAAGACTGTACCCATTTCCGACACCTGAGCCCCGTAACTTTTCTTCCCAACTCATGGACCAAAGGCTATAGCCCACCGTCGGGCGATTATTTCAAGGCCAAGGCCATTGGTATTTCTTGCCATTTTAGGCAGGCCTCGATCAGAAGCCTACCACCTGGGCACACGAGGACCCTCGAAAAGACTGTACTCATTTTCGACGACCAGTGCCCCTAAACCTCCGCTTTCAAACCTCATGACCAAAGGCTATAGCCCACTGCCCTGGTGATCATTTCACGCGCCATGTCACTGGAAATTTTGCACATTTTAGGCAGTGCCTCTGACCGTAGCCTCCCATTGGGCACACGAGACTCGAAAAGATCGTACCCATCTCACCCACTGCAGCCCCCAAACCCTCCCCAACCCTCGGACTAGGCACAGCCCACCGGCCTTGTGATTATTTCGCGCCACTACTGGCATTTCTTGCCATTTTAGGGCAGGCCTCTGACCGTAGCCTCCACTCGGGTACACGAGGACCTCAAAAGACTCAGTACCATTTCGACGCCCAGAGCCCCAAACGCCTCCCCAACCCCATGGAACAAAGGCTATAGCCCACCGCCTGGCGATTATTTCACGAGGCTGCACAAGGCATGTCTTCCCATTTTAGGTAGGCTTCGACGGTAGCCTCCCACTGGGCACACGAGGACCCTCAAAAGACTGCACTATTTCCGACGCCTCCCAACCCCTGTGGACCAAAGCCTATTGCCCACCGGCCCTTGGGCGATTATTTCACGTTGCGCCCACTGGGAATTTCACATTTTAGGGCAGGCTCTGACCGTGGCCTCCCACTCGGCACACGAGGACCCTAAAAAGATTGTACCCATTTCCGACCACTGAGGCCCCTAAACCCTCCCCAACCCTCAAGGGACTAAAAGTTATAGCCCACCGGCCCATGATTATTTCACGCGCTGCTGACTTTTCTTTGCTATTTTAGGGCAGGCTTGACCGTAGCCTCCCACTGGGCACACGAGGACACTCAGAAGACTGTACCCATTTCCCGACGACCGTGAGCCCTCAAACACCCTCCCAACCCCTCTGGGACAGTAGTTAGCCCACGCCTCAAGTGACTATTTCCTGCATCGCGCTGGCACAGTATTTTTCACATTTTAGGGCAGGCCTCTGACCGTAGCCTCCCACTGGGCACACGAGGACCCTCGAAAAGACTGTACCCATTTCCGATGCACAGAGCCCCCGAACGCCCCTCCCCAAACCCCCGCGGACCAAAGGCTATAGCCCACTGGCCTCGGTGACTATTTCACGCGCTGCGCCGCTGGGAATTTTTTGCCATTTTAGGGCAGGCCTCTGACCGTAGCTTCCCACTGGGCACACTAGGACTCTCGAAAAGACTGTATCAATTTCACCCACTGTGAGCCCCAAACCCTCCCAACTCCTCGGACCAGTACATAGCCCACCGGCCTCGGTGACTATTTCCCACAGGCGCTGCTGGCATTTCTTGCTATTTTAGGCACGCCTGACTGAGCCTCCCACCTGGGTACACGAGGACCCTCGAAAAGACTGTTCCCATTTCGACGCCAGAGCCCCCAAACGCCTCCCTAACCCTCATGAACAAAGGCTATAGCCCACCGCCCGGCGATTATTTCACGCTGCCATGGGCATGTCTTCCCCTTTTAGGGTAGGCTTCTGACGGGAGCCTCCCACTGGTCACACGAGGACCCTCAAAAAGACTGTACCCATTTCCGACGCCCCTCCCCAACCCCCGTGGACCAAAGCCTATAGCCCACCGGCCTCGGCGACTATTTCACGCGTTGCGCCACTGGGAATTTCTTGCCATTTTAGGACAGGCCTCTGACCGTAGCCTCCCATTGGGCACACGAGGACCCTCGAAAAGATTGTACCCATTTCCACGCACTGTGAGGCCCCTAAACCCCTCCCCAACCCTCAGGACCAAAAGCTATAGCCCACCAGCCTCGGGCGATTATTTCACGCTGTCCAGCTGGACTTTTCTTGCACATTTTAGGCAGGCTTCTGACCGTAGCCTCCCATCGGGCACACGAGGACCCTCAGAAGATCACTACCATTTCCCACCAGAGCCCTCAAACACCCTCCCAACCCTCATGGACCAGAGTTATAGCCCACCGCCTCATGACTATTTCCCGTGATCACACACTGGGCATTTTTTGCTATTTTAGGCGTGCCTCCTGACCAGAGCCTCCCACTGGCACACGAGGACCCTCGAAAAGACTGTACCCATTACCGATGCACAGAGCCCCCCAACGCCCCTCCCCAAACCCCCCCGGACCAAAGGCTATAGCCCACTGCCCTTGTGACCATTTCACGCACGCGCCATTGGGAATTTTGCCATTTTAGGGCAGTGCCTCCACCGAAGCTTCCCACCGGGCACACGAGACTCTCGAAAAGATCTGTATCATTTTCCCACGACCATAGCCCCGAAACCCCTCCCCAACCCCTCGACTAAAGGCTATAGCCCACCGGCCCGGTGACTATTTCCATGCCATTGCTGGGCATTTCTTGCCATTTTAGGGCAGTGCCTGATCAGAACCTCCCATCGGGTACACGAGGACCCTCAAGAGATCAGACCCATTTCGACGCCCAGAGCCCCAAACGCCTCCTCAACCCCTCAAGCTGAACAAAGGCTATAGCCCACCGCCTCGGCGACTATTTCACGCTAGCTGCGCCTGGGCATGTATTCCCATTTTAGGGCAGGCTTGATCAGAGCCTCCCATCGGGCACACACGAGACCCTCAAAAGACTGTAGACTCCATTTCCCGACGCCCTCCCAACCCCTGGTGGGACCAAAGCCTATAGCCCACCTGCCTCGGGCGACTATTTCACACGCTATGCGCACTGGAATTTCTCACATTTTAGGGGCAGGCCTGATCAGAGCCTCCCACTGGGCACACGAGGACCCTCAGAAGACTGTCACTCCATTTCCGACCCACTGTGAGCCCCCAAACCCCTCCCCAACCCCGCTGGACTGAAAGGGCTATAGCCCACCGACCTGACTATTTCCCGTGACTGCGACAACAGGGCATTTCTTGCCATTTTAGGGCAGGCCTCTGACCGTAGCCTCCCACTGGGCACACGAGGACCCTCGAAAAGACTGTACCCATTTCCGACGCACAGAGCCCCCGAACGCCCCTCCCCAACACCCGTGGACCAAAGGCTATAGCCCACCAGCCTTGGCGACTATTTCACGCGCTGCGCCGCTGGGCATGTCTTGCCATTTTAGTGTGCTTCGATCAGAGACTACCATCACATGAGGGACCTCGAAAAGACTGTACCCATTTCCACAACCGTGAGCCCAAACCTCCTCCCTAACGCCTGGACTAACGCTTATAGCCCACTGCCTCATGGGCCGATTATTTGGCATGCCATGGCATTTCTGCCATTTTAGGGCAGGCTTCTGACGGTAGCCTCCCACTGGCACACGAGGACCCTCGAAAATACTGCACCCATTGCCGACGCCAAGAGCCCTGAACTTCCCTTCCCCAACCGCCATGGACCAAAGGCTTATAGCCCACCGGCCCTATGGCGACCATTTCACGCGCGCTAAGCGCTAGGCATTTCTTGCCATTTTAGTATGGCCTCTGAACGTAGTTTCTCCCATGGGCACACGAGGACACCTAAAAGGCTGTACCCATTTCGACCACCCCAGAACCCCCGCACTAACCTCACCCCAACCCCCTGACCAAGGCTATAGTCTACCGGCCTCAAAGGACTATTTCCCACACGCGCGCCATTGGCATTTCTTGCCTATTTAGGGTAGGTCTCTGACCGTAGCCTGCCACGGGGCACACGAGGACCCTCGAAAGGACTGTACCCATTTCCGACGCGCCTCCCCAACCCCCGTGGACCAAAGGCTATAGCCAACCGCCCATGATTATTTCATCGCTGGCCAGGCTTGGGCATTTCTGCTATTTTAGGGCAGGCTCAATCAGAGGCCTCCCAATGGCACACGAGGACCTCAAAAAGACTGTACCCACTCTCCCGACACCCAGAGCCCCCAACGCCCCTCCCAACCTCATGGGACCAAAGTCTATAGCCCACCGCCTCCGATTATTTCACGCGCCATACCGCTTGACGTTTTTTCTGCCATTTTAGGGCAGGCTATGACCGTAGCCTCCCACTGCACACACGAGGACCCTCGAAGACCGACTGTACCATCATCAGGCTACGAACTCCCGAACCCTCCCAAACCCGGGCGGACAAAGGCAGCAGCCCACTGCCTGCTCAAGACTATTTTCCCGTGATTGCGCTACTGGGCATTTCTTGCCATTTTAGGGCAAGCTCTGACCAGAG